>JAQFZE010003269.1:0-12885 GCA_034695245.1 Dicyrtomina saundersi | reverse complement strand
AAAAAAACGAAAATGAAATTAAACTAGATTTTTCGAATATTAGTTGCATAAAACATTTGTTGAGTAAATTGTCAATTATAATTAATGCAACTTTAAGCTTTAGGAATTATAACATGTCGTCTGTTCGGATCCAGCATTTTCTCCACTGGTTCAAAGTATCTGGAGCAAATCGGAGCATATTTTCCTAGTGAGGAAGTCGGGACCAGACAATGCCGACCAATTGAAACAGGTAGAAGTAGAGGTAGTATTACCGTATCATAAAAAAAATTCGCTGTCCAATAAGTTATTGGTTTAACTCCAGAAACCAGGTGTAAATGCTTTCCGCCACACTGCCGCTCCTCTATAAGATATACTGTGAAGGATGCAGGGATGAAACTCAGGGCGAATATTATACAGATTGCATGTACTACACCCATTGCACTGACCCTCCTAAAAGTATGTTTGAATACATTTTTTAAACTTACTTAGTACTCCATAATTAACAAATTAGCTTTGAGAATTAGGAATACTTAGTGCTGAAATCCCTACGTTGACACGACAGTTATTTAAAATACTTACAAATTTTCTTTATTTCTCTGAGATTCAGTGAGATTGAGAGGATGATTATACATTGTGATTCCATAACTGCCCGTTTCATTTTTCACATCATCTGGCAGATTATGTCGCAGTATCATATTATTCAAGGCGTTTAGATACGAAACAGAAGTGATCCATCCCCGATTTTCAAACCAGATCTACAAAAATTTAATATACTTGGTAAATATTTTTAATTTCAAATTATTTATTATTGACGTCTTAAAAAAATTAATATTACCTTTGTCACGTTAGGAGCTAAATATTCCCATTTCGGTATTTCCGGAAGCGTGTTCATCGTTGTCAATGCTTCAAGAAGACTTAAATAGTACGTTAAATTCACAACATAAGGCTCCTTTTCCTGAAACTCATAGCCACCCCAACGGTGTCCGTCGTAATAGTTGTACCGTTTCTCAATCCACTCTGGAAGCGAAAATTTCGACGCATCCAATATGTAATCGTTGGTTTGTGTCTAAAACAAGTAAAAAAAATGACTAGATAAATAACTAAAATCCTTTACTAAAATCCGTATTTAATTTTTTTGTATCTTCGTAATTTAATTTGACTTACGTGGAAATGGGGCGGCGGTTTGCGTTTCACACTTGTAGAAGGACAAGTCTGCGTTCCAGTTTTACATGAACAATCATCTAACTTGGCATCCTCTTTAGTAAATACACGTCTCCTTTCGTGAAAGGAAGCCACACGATCAGGTGACCACTTAGTCCTATCACATACTCCACGCTTTCTATTTGAAAGAAAAAAACAAAAGCGTTTAACAACAAAAAATACACTAGCAAAACACTGTTTTGCTATAGTTATTCCCTTACAAATTTAAGTCTAAACACTCCGTCCCCATTCCAAACGGGCCAGTTAGCTCGTTAATGATCCCAGTGAAATAGTCTTCTTCCACTGATGAGTTGATACTGGTCCCATTTTCAAAATCCACATTTAAAATTACTTGGGTTGGATCATTTGATGAACTCATGTTAAAGGCTGAGTGTCTTTCACCCAAGTAAGACTGAGCAGGACTTGAATCTGAGAAAAAAATGTTACTTGGGGCCGGATAGTGAAATGGTGTTAGTTCAAGTATGTCCTCGTCATTTGGCCTGGGCAAGATTAAGGTAAACGCCAAGGTTAATCCAATGAAAACAGCAGGTAGTATTATCTAAAAAAGTAATAATATTTTGGTAAGATTATTTTTCACTGAGTAAGCTTTATTATTGTTGCTGCACACGACAGTTTCATTTTATAAATCGTATTTTAATGTCTAGACGTAATTAATTTGTGCAAATGATGAATTAATTTCAAATTACTTCAAAAAACATGGCTTTTAAATTTCTGGAGGAATTTCTGGCTCTCTTTTTCATAATTGCACAGACCTGCATAAAATAAATCGCGCAGCAGTTGCGTTTTTTAGACTTTTGAGATTCACTACGTTGGGGGATATCATATCCCGATTCGAGCAATGCAATTGACTCTGGACGAGTTGACAGCTCCGAGGAGTTATTGAAGGTGACTGTATCGTCTGTAACGTCGTCTGAGTTGTTTTGAGCAGCTGTTGATTGTGAAGTAGCTACTGCATTCACTTGGACTCGACTGGAATCTAAGTCATTGACTTTAGTTTTTTCAGATGGCTTCAAACAACAACAAATTCTATGCATTTTCAGCTTTTTAGCTTGACTATAGTACGAGACAGGATCTTGTATGTCTTCCACAGTAATTCTTAGAAATATTTCCTCAAGGGTAGTATCCGATATACCATAACTTGCAACTCCCAGATTCCCAAGATTCGAATCCAGGTCACCGAAAAGCTTGGAAAATGATTTCGATTCGGAGTACGGTAGTAAAAACACAACTTCGCTTCCCACGTCATCCACGAGGGTCGCTTCCGGTACCCGAAATTGAACAAAGCTAGTAAGCAAGGAGGTGGGTTTCCGGTAAACCTTCCGAGAAGAATCATCCACACCCTCTCTATTTCCTTCCAATTGTGAAGCTTCCCAATGATTTTCCCTTCCCGAATTATTAAGCACTTCTTGTGAAGAACTTGCATCTCCTGCTAACCATGCCTGCTTCCCTTCAGAGAAGCCATTCCCATTGCGCTCTTCCGCACGAACAAGACACAGAGAGTAGCCTAATCCAAACTGATTTTTTAAGTAGAGACTGCTACCGCAAGTTTTTAATTTTCCTTGTGAAATGATGGCTATTCTATCCCCCAGTAAATCAGCTTCATCCATGAAATGAGTCGTCAGAATAACTGTTCTACCTTGTTTATATTTTAGCAGAAGTTCCCATATAGAGCGACGAGAGTAAGGATCAACCCCTGACGTTGGCTCGTCCAAAAATACGGTTCTAAAATTTTATAATTATGAAATGAGATGCAGATTTCAGTTGCAGTTTTACGTTCAATAAGATTGGGGGTTTAAAAAACATACATTAAGGCTGAAGCCTATTTATTCCTAATTTAGCAATGTAAGTAGATAATCAAATTTGTCATTTACTTTGAACCACCAATAAATGCAATCGCTACCGACAGTTTTCTTTTCATTCCTCCAGATAGATTCCCAGGAAATTCGTGTCTTTTTTGAGGTATTCCCAGATCGTCTAGCATTTTATCTATTTCTGCCTTTAGTTCTTTCCCATCGTTTCCTTTCAACCCAGCGTAAAATTTCATATGATCTTCCACTGTAAGTCTAGTCAGCCCGGTCAAACAGAGAAATTAATTTTAGTAGCACATTAGGTATATAATACGCATCATTTTTACTATTTCGCCTGTGAAGAACCAAAATGACCCATTTCCATTTTTAGTTAAAATCAAAACGCACTATCTACAGAAAAAATTGAAATAATATGTTCATGAAAGCATGTAAATAGAACCTTGTGCATTTTTTAAAAAACAACAAGTAAATAGAATATTTTGCGCTTTTCAGAAAGCATGCAAATGGAATATTTTGCACTTTTCAAAAAGCATGTAAAAAGTAAATTTTGACCCTTTCAAAAACATATAAATAGTAAATTTTGACCCTTTCAAAAACATATAAATAGGACATTTTACACTTTTCAAAAAACCTTAACCAGAACATTTTGACATTTTCAAAAAACATGTAAATAGAACAATTTGCTCATTTTAGAAACTTGTGATTAGCTTTGTAAGCATGTATCTTATTTACTGTATTTTTTTGATATAGCTCATTTTAATTCTAGCATAAATTGGATATGGGTCATTTTGGTTCTTCACAGACTATTTGCTGCCTAAAGCAAAGCATAGTATGTAGCTCACCGATCAAAGAGAACTTCAAACTGAGGACAAATTCCCACATCTTTTCGAATCTGATCCATATCTGTTTTGATATTATTACCATAAATATAGGCAGTGCCTGTTGTTGGAGGGAACAAGCCCGTTAAAATTGATCTGTAATTAAATATATACATAGTAATTAGCTAGGCTACGCATTTCTTTTACACACATGTCGATTTTGTTTTAAATTAGATATTAAGTGTAATTTTACAAAATAGTACACAGCCAGAAAAGTCACGTATTCTAAAACTACTGAAGGTAGTACCACAAGGCAAACAGACTGACGAATCCTTAACAATTTAATGGACTAAATATTATTAATAATTAGGCACATGAAGTCTTTACGAAGGGCTCACTCACATTGTCGTCGTTTTTCCTGCGCCATTATGTCCCAAAAACGATGTGATCTGATTCTCATAGAAATTTAAGTTCAAGTTACGCAGCGCCACTTTTCCGTTGGAATATGTTTTGCAAAGATTAGTCACAACTACTCCACAGGTTGCATTTTCGGGCTCCGCATCAAGGAATACTTGTTCCCCTAAAGTAAAAAAAAAAGTTTAATTCACGGTACATCTAATTTTTAATTACAGGGAAAAACCCAGTTAAAATTCATAATTTCAATATCAAACTTAATATTGCTAAATAATTATTTCTGAAAATTGTATTTAAAAGAGCCACAAGTACGAACGCACCTTCAGAGTCAACAGATAAGCTTTTACTTATCTGAGGCACTCCTTTTGTGTGACTCTGCGTATAATAGGTCGATTTTTGAAAAATGAAATACCAAGGCTTGGGCGTCCCATAAGAACCTGCGTAAGTCATAAATAAGCATAAAAATTGCAACTATCCACAAATCCACACTAATTCCCATGAAATATTTGTATTTTTCAAAAGAACACAAACCTGGAACTACAGCCTCTATGTACAAGGCAAGAAGTATGTACAAAATACTATCGACCCAAAGCATTATTAAACAATAACTCAAGTTGAAATAATCATTTGGCAACGATGAAAATGTTATTCGATCCCACTGGGCTCCCAGCCCATCTTCTTCAAGCCGAGCAAAATACGTGCACCCAAATCCGAATGCCACATTTGAAATAAAACACTGTAAATACGATGGCAAATCAAGCGAACGGAATTGTTAACTTCAAGAATAACAAATTGCTTAGGTATTTAACAAATGAAAAGAAAAGGACTAGATTACCCCAGTGAAGATATGATACCACGACAGACGGTCTTCCCAAATTAAAAGCATGTTGTACGGTAAGTACATAAGGAAGAATATGACCCCACCTTTTCCAATTTAAACCAATATTAATTACAATACGATTAAGATTCATAGAATACTGTGACTATAAAACGTTTAATCACTTACAAGGGAATGACGCGACATGATGCACCCAGATTTCAAAGAGACCTATTTCAAAAAATCAGGCTACTTTTCAATATAGCGCAGATCCAAAGTAACTCGAGTGCATTTTGCGTTGTTTGGTCACAGTGACTGCCAAAGTTTTAAAAAAATCAAATTTTGATACTTTGCCGCCCTATAACTTCTACAGTTTTCATCCGATTTTGATGAAATTTAAGTTTTTATACTCTTTAGCCAATTTTCTAGAAAATAATTTCAGGATTCTAAAAAATTCTAAATTTTGAATTAATGGTCTTAAAATTTGGGTATCAAATATATACCTTCTTTAATTTTTCACAAAAAATAAAATTTTTCGAACTTTACAAAATCCTGAAATTACTTTTTAGAAAATTAACTAAAGATTACAAAAACCAAATTTTATCAAAATCGGATAAGAACTGTAGCAGTTATAGGGCGGCAAAGTTTCAAAATTTGAATTTTTTAAAACTTTGGCGGGTCACTGTGACCAAACAACGCAAAATGCACTCGAGTTACATTGGATCTGTGCTATTGAAAAGTAGCCTGATTTTTTGAAATGGGTCTCTTTGAAATCTGGGTGTATCATGTCGCGTCATTCCCTTGCTCGCACATTAAGAACTATCATACTTACAGAAATTTAAAAAGTGCACTTGTCACTTCATAATTTAGTAGTTTTATAGGTACCACTTAGTTAAAATATTTGTACAAAAACAAGAATAGAATGAACCTGCGGCAGCCGCAGAGTTAGCTCGATTGAAAAATGTTGAGATGAGAAAACTGAAGCAAATGGCCGAGACAGTGAAGCTTAGCATGAAAACGAGGATTAAGGAAAAATCTGCTTTTTCTATAACTTTTCCCCACTAGAAATGTTAAAAATATAAATAGAAAAAACTCACATGCCCCATAATTTATAATTAAAAGGATATAAGTAAAGTTAAAGGCAGAGAGATTAGTTTTTACTTTGAGGATACAGGAGAGAACAGTAGCTGAAACGGACAGAACCGCAAAACTGTCAATAAACCATCCAGTCCAAATGACCATATTCCCTAGCCCCATTACTTTCATAATTTCTCTCAAGCGCTTCTCTTTCTCATACACTATAGATTTTATAATCATAGAAGAAGCGTATACCCAAGATAAGACCATGAATAAAGGAAATGTCCGAGAAATAGCACGGATAAATCTAAGAAAATTCACAAAGCAATAATCAAAGCCATTACTTCTTGTACTTACATCAAATTACATATTTCTATTTATTTCCATTGCAATAAATGTCAATGATTCAGTTCGACTGATGTCAAATTCCATCAATTTGATGTCAATTTTGTGCTCAGTATGCACTAAAAGCTTCAAATTCATGCACCTACCTTTGCGTTTTATTTCCATTAGATGATTTTGCATTTGTTTGTATAGCACTACTATTTTATAAACTATCCTTGAGGCGGGACGAAAGTGGCAGGGGTCGAAATGAAACAGGGGACAATTGTGCTATCGTCTGTGAAGAACCAAAATGGCCCATATCCAATTTAAGCTACAATAAAAATGTGCTATGTCACAAAACAAAAATGAGAAACATGCGTAAAATGTTAATTACGAGTTTTTGAAAAGTGTAAAATGTCCTATTTACATAGTTTTAAAAAATTACAGAATGTTCTATTTACATGTTTTTGAAAAGTGCAAAATGGTCTACTTAAATGCTTTCAAGACATGCTTTAATATTTTTGTAGATAGGGGATATTGTTTTTAGCTGCAAATGGATATGGGTCATTTTGGTTCTTGACAGACGATATATGGCACGAATTGGAGGGGGACTCGGCGTGACGGGACAATTATATTTATATTTTACTTACTGATCAACAATATGGCATGGAAACGGCATCTGCTGAAGATAGAAAGTAGTTCCTGCCATTGATTTCCCCGTCGTTATCTCAATTATTGATTGCTCGATAAGTTCTTGAAGATAAATAAAGCCATGTGTGATATACTTGAGATCAAATATGGGTCGTCGACGAGGAGTTCTCGAAGTCAGCCTGTCTCGTATTGCTCCAGTTCCATCAACCTTGTCACTGTCCATGCTGATAAAAGTTTTATAAAATTATTTTAATTACCTTAAATATTTTATTGACTTGCTTATGATTTTTTGGAATTACCAAAAATCAATGACGAATTTTGCAAGAATCGCATAGCTGCTTAAATTATTCCAACTCAACTAAACCGTAAGTAGTAATTCAGATTAAAAGGAATTTGATTTACCGTATTTTAACATGGATATGCAAGGGTGGAGGGTCTGTTTCTATTCCTGGGAAAACTACCACGGCCCACAAGGAATTTAAAGGCAATAACGGCAATGCTGCTGCAACTGCTTCTTCTTCAGTTTCAAATCCTCTTGTTTTATTGTATTTGATGCACTGCTTGAATAACAACAATAATCTTAACTCAAAAAGGTTCTATAAAAAGCAACCTGTTTGGGTACGCGTTTTCTATTCGACGGGTTAGTTAATAAAATTGACTTTTTAGTAGCGCTATACATATATGATCACTTCAATTCAGAATTTAAATCTACAATGCCTTTCAACATATAACAATTACATTGACAAGAGTAATATTATTATAGGCAAACTCAGAACTTACACTAACTAATTCAGAAACAACTTCCACAACTAAATCAAGCCGCTCCAAAGTTTTGGCAATATCCTGCTGTGCAACCATTGTAAACATGTGTAATATTTGTTTTTTATCAGCTTCGCTCATTCCAGAATCCAACATATTTATGACCATTTTAACAAATCTTGGATCCGATAGCATTTCCTAGCAGTTATATAAGTAGACATTTAAAACATGTAAGTTTGTCAATTCATTGTTGGGTGTATGACAAAATTAAATATCGTCTGTGAAGAACCAAAAAGAGCCATATCCAATTTAAGCTACAATCAAAATGAGCTATGTCATAAAAACAAAATGAGAAAGACACGTAAAATGTTAATTATGAGTTTTTGAAAAGCGTAAAATGTTCTATTTGCCTGTTTTTGAAAAGGTGCAAAATGTTCTATTTGCAAGTTTTTGAAAAGTGTAAAATGTTCTATTTGCTTGTTTTTGAAAAGCGTAAAATGTTCTATTTGCATATTTTTGAAAAGTTCAAAATGTTCTATTTACATATTTTTGAAAAGTTCAAAATGTTCTATTTACATATTTTTTAAAAGTTCAAAATGTCTATTTACATATTTTTTTAAAGTGCAAAATATTCTAATTAAATGGTTTCAAGTCACATTTCAATACTTTTGAAGATAGTACATTTTGTTTTTAGCTAAAAATGGAAATGGATCATTTTGGTTCTTCACAGACGATGTATACCTTAGCTTCCATTATAAAATAAAAACATTTAAAATTGTTGTTAGGATGATGTGTGAATGATACAATGGTACAATTATATTTCATTCTACCTGAATATTTTCAACTTCAACGGTATTATTCCGCATCCAGTATCGGACACGATGAATGATGTTAACAAATGCATTAATGACGGTCTCAGTGTCCCTTATCGCACCAAATTTTTCCTCTACCTTTTCCATTATTTTCCGTGTATAGTTTGTGTCAGGAGCATAAAATATTGATCCCCTACAAAAATACAATTTAATATTTATAGCAATGGTTTATGTCAATGAGAAATTTTTATGTTTCTTTTAGTTTTTTTAGTCCAGTAAGAATACGATTTTGACTATAGCTATATTGCTTGTTAAAATATGGCAGTACTTGCAACACAAACTTAAAATTCGTTAATAAAATATAAACATTTATATCCTCAGCACTGCTACCTACTAATTTTAAAACCGAATAATTCATTTTTCGAATTAGCAAAATTACGTATGAGAATCACGTTGTTCTCAGTACCGATAAAAGTCCATTAAAATAGCGATTGATATATACTAATATAATCCCAGATTATTCCTTTGCTATAGTGACATACCTAATAAACGGCTTAATTTGACGCCACAAAATAGAAGAAAGAGGGGTTGCTTCGAATCGCAGGAATATTGTATTGCAAACGGCGGAAATGTTTGGATCCGGTTCATAGTGGTTGTCCTTGTGCCACTGCATAAGGTTGTCTCGTAAACTGTCATATCTAATTAAACACACTGTGATATTAGCCACGAAACTTGTGTGCGATGTAATCAAACCACTCTACAGTAATAGGAGAATTTGAATATTTTTAAAAATAAGTTACGTACCGGTTAGCTTGATCAGGTACTAGTCCAAACATTGTAGTGTTCGAAGCTCCTGCCGCAGAGCCACAGATGAATGTAAAGAATTGTGCTGTATCCGTTCCACTTATCGGTACACTACTGTTGAGAAAATCACTGATATTGATGGCGTTACGGGAGAAGATTCTAAATGATTGTACAATTATTGAAAATTAGTTATCTTTGATACACTAATGACAAAACGATTGCGTAATAAATTAACAAACAAACAAAGTGTGCCTTATGGCAAGGATTTCATAAAGTTTCTAATTCATACAATATTAAATTAATAAAAATAGTGCGGCGTTACTTCATTAAATCAAAATACGCGGACAGAACATCCTGATCGTACGCTGAATCGTTAGTAGAATCATTTTCGATATCATCAGCAATCATTCCTGATCGAATCTATAAGGAATGTTATTCCAAATTTAAAAACTGACCAATAAGTAAGTACATAAGTGTACACAAACTAACATGTTATACATTAAAAGCTTACTTTCCTGGCTACACCGTTTCCACTCATAAACGTCTTAAAAATATTTTCAAAAATAAACGATCTTTCAACTCCCAGTTTGCATAGCGTTTCGTATATTTGCGGTGATGGAAATGTTAGGATGTCCATAGTTGTGTTAGGCCCACAATCTCCTCTTCTTAATTGGTCCATGAAAGCGTTTAACGAATGCTGTTCATAAAACAGGTAAGAAATCCTTAAAAGAACTTTTTAATTTTTTTTCACCAAAATTCGTTAAAACCAACAAACAATTTTCTTAGCTTTTAAAATTAACATTTCATATTATATAAAACAATTACGGTATTCAGAGCTTCCAGGTGTATGACAGTGTTGAACAATCCATCTAGTTCTTCGTCAGTTAGACCCAAGTACAAAGGAGCAATGAGCAAAAAGCTTGACTTCCCTTCATCGCTCATCAAATCCTGAACTTTAATTTGACCTGCAGTAAAATATTAAATTATGGTTGTAATTTGAGATTATGTGGCATGCATGCGTTCTATACAACTATTATGATTATTTTTATGAGTTTTTGAATTCCGACTTGTAATACAAAAATTTGAGTAAAATTAGTGATGCAAATTATTTTAAACTAATTTTCGTTACCCATTTCGTTGATTTCAGCACGACTTCGAATTCCGTTTGTGACAGTGACAAATGAATTTATATTACGCCACAAATTGTTGACAGTAGATACAGTTCTGTTATTCTTTAAAATTTGCTGAATTATGGGCGTGGACTCGTTAATTAGTCGATTAATACTGGAAATAGACAATGAAAATATAAAAACGAATTATTCGGCATAAGAAACTATAGCATTTGCTGCTAAATAACTAATGAGAATTACTGCGAAAAAATTATTATACAACAATTATGGATATTCAGGATTACTCCGCATCATACGAAAAACTTTCTTGTAAAATCAAACTGAATAAAAAGGTAATTCAATGCTAAAAGCTAAAATGTACTGCTTACCCAGAATTTTTCCACAAATTGTTATCATCTTCAACATATTTGTTGTAGCATGAGTTATTCAAGGAACACAAAGTGCTTTGAAAAAATTCAAATCCTCCTACTGATGGTAAAGGCTTTGTAGCAAGATGACCTGAAAGTTAAATTTTTTACAAATTTTAATCCTAAATCGTCTTTACATGTATGCAGTTATCATTTATTCGGGTACATTGTCAGCTAAACTCTATGATAGAAAACTTAGTAGTAGCACGTAGCGTACATGATGGTTGATTTGATTTCAACCCTCGAGTTCGAACCCAAACAAGAATCAAGAATAGTACCAGTGGCCAAAAGAATTCAATGACCATTCGAATCTGTAACAAGAATATATTATATACATTAAAAAAAACAATAAAGATATAGGAAAAAGTAATGGTTATGCTTTAGAATTATATACATTGGCAGCTAACATAAACATACCTTGTTTCGGCGTCTAAGCAAGAAGTTTTTCCATAGCAGCAGCTTAAGCTGCTCACAGAAAGTTGTCATTTTGGATTGAAGCCAGCAATTCCAGAACGGCTACTCTTATAACTAAACACACAACAAATGCCACTATGAAATGAAAATTTTTTAAATTATCAAGATGCTCCATGTTTTGAATATACGAATCCAAATTTATTTTTTACATTTTAAATTGCCACTGTGTTGAAAAGGTAGTTAATATATTGAAAGGATAAGGAAAATTATAAAATACATTGCAACAAGCACTAACAATCATTGCTACTTTAACGAATAGAATTCAGAGTATAAAGTATTTGACTTCAATCGACTTCACTGACAAACCTGAGACAGATTAACTTTCCCTATTAAAGACATTGTCCCTTCCTTTGCATGTCTTGCTGCATTAATTGAAAAAGGACTGAACAAAGAAACGACAGACAGTCCAGACAAGATCGAATTCCAGAACATTCGTTCAATTAAGCGATGCAAATAATCTTCATTTTGTGGGGAAGTAACTATCTATTCGACTGGAAAGTTATATAGGCCTAAACACAAAAGACATTTTATTAATTAATTATTGATTATTATTGATCAGCCGGTTTATACTCAACGCCAGCTATCATTTAGTCACAGTCAAATTCAAGAGCAAAACATTCATTGTTTTACGCAACTATCCGTAATTCTGCAATTGACCCGACGGCCGACGATTTTCTGCAACCCACTAGACGCCCGAATTCTGGAACTGACCCGACGCCCAACGTTTTTCTGCATAGCTCTGCAACCCATGCGCGACTACTAGGGTACGAATAATTAGGGTACGACATTCGAGGGTACGACTGCCAACCGTACCATATTTCTGAATATATTGTTTTTTAAAACTATTCCCGGAAGTAACATAGAAAAATTTACTGGACGCGCTTACAAATGTTTCTTCATGCACATTTTTATTGTCTTTTTCAATAATGTCTAAGAAAGAAATATAATTATTATCTGTACAAACTGGCACACCAGAAGTAAATAATTACTAAATAAAAGCAATATGATTCTGTATTACCTATATCAATCCCAGAATAGCCAAACGGGCAAGGGGCAAATGTACCAAGCACTAAATCAATTTTCGACTATTGTATAGGTGGCCTGGTGGGTAATTGTGATCAGTGCGGCTAAATGTGATCACTAGATTTTTTCCAAGAAAACATTCGCACTGGTAATAAAAGTAATTCTTTTGCATGAAAGTGCAAATCCTTTTCTAAAGAATTACGCTCGAACTCAAGGGCTATCAACTCTACTGTTTTCCTGTTAAAAATTGTGTGAACACACCCGCACCGATCACAATTATCAACTGATACCCCAAATCAAACATTGCAAAGCAGAGACGTCGGAACCAAATTTTGTCTGGGGGGGGGCAAACACTCAAAACCACCCC
>JAQFZE010003268.1:0-12892 GCA_034695245.1 Dicyrtomina saundersi | reverse complement strand
AAATGAGAAACATGCGTAAAATGTTAATTAAGAGTTTTTGAAAGTTGTAAAATGTTCTATTAACATGTTTTTGAAAAGCGTAAAATGTTCTATTTACATAGTTTTGAAAATTGTAAATTGTTCTATTAAAATGCTTTTGAAAATTGTAAATTGTTTTATTTACATATTTTTTAAAAGTGCAAAATATTCTATTTAAATGCTTTCAAGATTTTTGTAGATAGTGGATATTGTTTTTTTTAGCTAGAAATGGATATGGGTCATTTTGGTCTTTCGCAGACGATATGACATTGGTGAATGGTTGCATTGTAGCTTTCTAATTATTATTTTTTCTTTAAGATTCTTCCAGTTTTGGAGGCATATATGAATAATCTCTCTAAAAGATGGGCTCTCATACTCACATATCTGATATATGGTACAAAAAACCGCAGCCCTTTGAGAAAATTGGTCACAAAAATAAAGTATTAGTTTTAGTATTCAGTGTTCAGCTCAAAGGTCAATTCAAAGGGTTGGTTTTAAAGTGGGTATTTAATTTTTTAAATAAAACTACATGTTTCCAAAAATTCTGGGGAAATTATGCTGCTAATTGAGTTTACTTGAATTTACATTAATTTGCGATATTTCTTGTGACTCTTAACAAAGACCGAAGACCAAAACGTTCATGACATGACTGTTGAACGAATTGAAAGGGACACTCCACATTGACTCCTGTACATTGTACACAGCAGCAATGGGCCATGCAATAATAAAATGAAGTTGTAAAATAAATCTGACTTACAGATATGATAGAAATGTATGGAACGAGCGGACGAGGACAAGTATATGATTCAACATGTTATGCTAAGAGCCAGAGCCAGAGCCAGAGCAGGTAATAATTATGACTGTAACACTATTACTGAATTTCAGACCTGTAATTAGTGTTAAATTAGATACGGAGTGTATGCAATAGCAATTTTGAAAAGGCTTGGGTCTGTTCCGTATTTAGAGGAGAAGTGAGACAGTCCTTACACAACGTGTGTGTGTGCATACGTAATAATGCATATATGCATATCGGCATCCGAGACGAAGACGAAGGCGACAAGATGAGTGAAATGAAACGATGAGTTCTGACTTCTGACGAGGATTCCAACACACATTCATATATTACTATGATGATGTTTTTAATGTTTAAACATGTGCATTCAAAAATGCAAAGGGGCCCACATACATAACTATCTACCTATATAAACTGACTAAAGGATGTTTTACTTTCATTTTTAGGAGATTAAAGAAGCTAACGGTTCATCTTCAGTCGCTCCTCGTCTTTGTGCGAATTATTGTGATTTTACATAATTTTAATTTGCACAGAAATATTGAAATACTGGACGACCGACCAACACTGGACCCTCAACACAGCATAACTTCTAAAAAAAATAAAAATTGTTGGATACAAATATTTGCGACGATTTATAATCCATCCACTAATATAATCCCCGTTGTGAATTTGTGAACCTTTATAAAGGGCAACCGATCCGCTTTTTTAAAATGTCGACAAATGTGAAGTTAATATTAGCTATTACGATTACAGTTACGGGACTAGCATGTGTGATTTCTACTCCAGCACTTTTACATAGAGTAAGTACCTAATTTTTATTTTGTTTCTTTTGTCACTACAAGAATAGCCTAAACCGTTTCTATAAGTACAATGATTTCCGGCAAAAAGAAAGTAAATTTATGTATATAATAACGTTGTCAAAGTTTGTGCTAGAAATAAAGATAACTCAGGCACAAGTACCGGAACGGCCAATGCCGTGTAATAAAAGTAATAAAACCAAAGTTTAGCTATAATAACAATAGATAGAATGGGTTCTAAGACTATAGCAACAAGTTCTGTTGGAAGTTTGCTAAACAAAAGTTTCCTGGCCACACTGAGGCTGGTCGCGTATATCCGTTGTTTAGTAAACGACTTCGGAACTAATTAATCAATTCGTGTACTCGAGTGTGACGCTCTATGAAAAAAAAAGTACAACCTGTTTTATGTTTGGTATCCTCTGTAGATTATTTTGTATGTGTTTTAATTCTTGTCTTCTAGGCGAAAAGATGGGAACAAGATAACTACCCGGACAAAACTTTAACTTTCGACTGCCACAACAGACCAATTGGATTCTATGCTGACGTTGAGCATAACTGTCAAGTCTTTCATATGTGTGACGCAGACGGAGTTCGGTGAGTTTTTATTTCAGTCTTTATTTAATGTCGTGTGAAATCAATATATATTTAATATCATCGCCTCCCGTACACTCATCTTCAGTGTGCAAAAATCATACATAAATGAACCATGTGTGAAAATAATGAGAATGAAATCAGAAGGGAGTTAGTAGTATTTTTATATTTTCCGTAAGAATTCATCATACTACCGTCTCTATAGCTATATATATTATGTAAAATAATTCGACACGATATTTCATTTGTAGAATCCCACACATTTGTGCCAATGGTACAGCATTCAATCAACAATACCGAATTTGCGACTGGGATTACAATGTGGACTGTGCTGATGCTCCAAATTGGTAAGCAACCATTTAAATAAATAAATTTATATTTTGTTAATGAACTCGTGTTAAACACGAAATTTCCTTCCTTCCTTCCCAAACGGTAAGTTGTGGCTATTTGTATAATTATTATTAAAAGAGGGGCCGGAATAATATCGGTGTCAAAAGATATCATAAAATTAAACACTCAGATGATTTGGATTTAAATTTCAGGTACTATCTTAACGAGCTCACATTTGCAACCGATCCACCACGAGATTCCGACTACTAAACAAACTGTGCAGTGCAATCTACCCTTCAATGGCTTCAGTAATTTCTAATTAAGTGAAAATGTTTAACATGCAAAAGTATAGTTGCACCTTGCAATCAATACGCCAAATCTACTAAGCAAACAACTCAGCATAATCAATGCGTGTAGTCCACAATTGAACCTTACATTACTTATAATATATAGAGTGGAAACTATTTTTGTACTATGTGTAAATCTTCGACTCAGCTAGTCCACCACTATAAACACCTACTTTTATTTTAATACCCAATCCTAAACTCAACATGCCATATTTTTGTATCATGTGTAAAGTATACGACCACAAAATTACAATATTATATAATATTTTGTGCTTTAATTATTATAAATAACTTTGTATATCCTAATACATAAACAGTAAGCAGTAGTGTACTGCTACCTACATTTCTAACTTTTTTTATACTTTATTACCTACTCTAAACAAAATGTTATAACAATTTTGTAAGCAAAAAACGAAAGCAGAACGTTGAGTAAAAATCTAATCTATTTTTTATAAACTTCATTAACATAATATATTTTATTTCGCAATAATTATGCAATTATTTGGTAGCACACAATATTACAAGACGCAAGGGATCATTTTCCATTTTTCACCGATAGTAAAAATTAGAATAGTATTAAATTAGGGACTATCACCGCACTAACCGGCATATTTTAGCATTTTCAACAAGGAATGTTTTATCTGGATATACAATTCAGTGTAGACCATATTATACGAAACATATACATATACTTTTATATATATACTTACACATGTGCGCAAGGGAAAGACCCACAATTTTAAAAGCAAAATAAAATATACATCAGCACATCATAATTCATCTCCAAACTGAGGGTAGAGTATAGTGACGATGTTGTTCTTGATTCTGCTAGAATTCCAATCCAGATAAAGAGATAAGATAAGGAGCAATTTACATGAACAAAATACAAAAAGAATAAATAATATGTCGTGTAATCTCAGATTATTTTTTTCTTTGTAGTACAACATTTCACTCCACGTAAGATCTATTTTAGTGATCATTTTGTTCATACCGCATGGCCTGGCTGACTCGCCTGCCTGGCACTATACACTACTCCACTATAGTAGAAATAATGTTGAAAGGGAATGAAAATAAATTTCCCTTGGAAAGGAACAAATTAAAATGAAACTACCAACTCACTCATTCTTTAGACTACAGCCTCGTTTCTTCGATTCTGAAATTGCTGAATGAAAAAAAAATGCAGTAGGTTGTATTTTATATTTTTTGGGCAGTATAGAACATATAGTAGGAATGTAATATGAATATATATGTGAAGCTCGGAGTTCATTTTTATATTTTTAAATTTATTGCTCTCATAGCTCTCTTCTCTCTGTACTCTTGTGTTGTCATGCAGAATGCTCTCGCATAGTTACATAGTCATATAGGCAGACGAACGAACCAGTACCAGTATTAATAGGATGCTCACGCTGCGTCGTCCTGCCTACATACAGAGCATCTACTAAATCTAAAGTTGGCCTAGGTAAGTACAGAATGTGTCACTGTCTCTACTATCTACATTGTATATTTAAACGCTGATTTCTGGGGCTTTCATCCGTTTCAAAGTGGAGGGAAAACCCATGGTGGGATAATGAGTTTACTCAAAGGATGACAATGAGACATGCCAACTTCTCCATGAAAAACCACCAACTTCAAAATCTAATATGTAACCACAAAACTCCTTTCATCTACATAATATTATATCTGTAACTCCCTACCATTACGTTATATTACTGACTTCTCTTCCATTTTCTTATTATTTTTCATCCCTCCACATCCGCCAACATAATGTAAGAGAAACACCAACGCAGAGAAGAAGCAAAAAGACAGGCCAAAAGCACCATTGAGAGACGGATCGACTCCGTGTGCATAATGGAGAGATGGACTTTATTTATATGCAGTTCAGTATGATATTGATATTCTAATCGTTAAGTTGTCCATTTCATATACAGAGAGATACCACCACCGCACCGCTACCATCATATATAACATGCACATATTATATCCATTTAAAAATCCTCCACGTCTCTGACATTTACTGTGCTCACCTTATAGTATACAGTACATACCCTCAAATATTTACATCTATGCTGAAAAAAAAAATATATATTCTGCAATTGAAGAATATTCTATGAAGATCCAACACATCCAACTTCAATACTTGAGACGTAAATTCATGTGATGTGCCACAATGTTAAGACTTACGGATGTTCTGACTAGTGAGCTCTCTGGATGAATACTTATGCTGTTTTGTGTACATTTTACATGGAGTAGTGGTGGTGGTAGTGTGTAGGAGCTGCTGTGTTGTGGCTGTTACTATTAAGTATTCTCATGTCCTAAGCAATGAAAACATGAGCAGGTATTATATGCAATCTCTTGTCAGTGTATTAAGTTGGCGTTTGCGCCTGTAAAATATATATGTGGAAAAAAATGGCAAGAAGAAATCTTGAGATAGGAAAAACATTTTTTAGTTACAACGATGTGATGTGATGTGGATTGTGAATGTGGATGTGATGCTGGGTCTTTCTAATCGTAATCGTATTTATCATCCGAGGCAAAGAGGCTGAAACGTAACACCTCTTTCTCTCTTCTCCACCAAGACCAAGACCAACCGAACACTGAACTTTTAGATCCGGGTTCACTTTATTTCAATTTTGACGAGGGAATCCGAGTAATTCAACATATTAGATACCAATTTAAGACACATTAGAGAACATAACTGTCAAATAAAAATATTGTTTTATTCTTCCATCTCTGTGCACTCGGCAATTGCATGGTTTTAGAGTCCCATTATATGTAATATGTGTATACACATATTTTAATAGTGCTTGAGTGCATAACATGTGAAGGGAGCTGCGTATAGGGGAGTTCACAGTCAAATTATACATTTAGGCGAGTTTTGAATTTGAATATTTAATATTTGCACTTCAATCCTCATAAATCATAATCATGATACTGGACCAGAGACTGACGAGACTAAATTATATTTTAAACCACATTTCCAGAGGTAAAATGGTACCGATTTAAAATTCCTCTTCAAAAATGTTGTCTAATTATTTTTTAAGATATACATATTTTATATTATGAAGTACACCTTCCCAATTTGGGATAAGTAGCAAAACAGAGTTATCAATACGAAAATGTTAGAAGCGGCGCAGAAAAATTAAATTATAGAAGACATTATTTTTTACAATAAAATGTTGTACGTATAAATGAATTTACTCTAAAAATATAAATATAAATTATTGTCACTGTTGAGTTTAAACTTACGAGTCCCGCACTTGTCCAGACGACGTACAATGGTAAAGATGAGAAATAGTGATTACAATACATCACCAGAGCAATATTCCCAGTGGTCATAAGTTTTCCGTATAAAATGTTGTGCTTTTACTTCAGTTTTCCATTTCTGAAAAGGCTTTATGTATTGTATACTTCGTTGAGCTGTAGTCTCAGAGTCCTGAATATTAGGCAGTAGATTTTGGCTGAGACTGATAATAATATGAGAGGAGGGTGAGATATTTTACAAAGGCAAAGAATTCCCCTCGTAAGCAATGTCTACTTCAGAAAAACAAAGACAAAGCCTAGGAGAGGCTAATTTGACATTGCGTTTTCCTTTCTTCCTATTCAGTCCTCACAGCTGAGTCCAATGAATTTTTCTTTACTTGGATATCCTGCCAAGTTTTTCGGATAGTATCTGTAACATTTGGGCACGCAGGAATGGTCATGTAGGAAAGAGAAGAATAAAAACATCCAGAGCTCAGTCAAAAAGGTTGAAGTTGAAACCCATTGTGTGTGTGTGTACTGTGTACATACTTATATGTAGTCTCAAAGGAAAGAAAAACTCCCGAGTTCCGAGATAAATTACTTGAAGCTGCAATTAAATAGAAATAAAAAATATAATGTCAACAAAAACAACAACACTGTGTGTGTTCGTGTTCAACATTTTATAAACTCCATTTCCATTTATATTTCATTAACATTAAAAAATTATATGGTTCCATCGCCAGCCTAGTCTTGTAAAAACATGAGTATTAGTTAGCGTAAAATCATAAAAGTGTGTTCAGTTCACCTACATAAACACTGCTTTTTTCTTTTAATACTAGTGAGCAAACGAATCCAGATCGAGATAAATTATTCTAATACCAATAATGCTACATACTAAATTATTATCTTATCATATCAGTTTCATTTTTGGGCAGTAAATATCTGTATAGGTATGTGTCTGATGGAGAACTGAACAAAAAGTATGCTATTATACTATTATCTAATCTGATCAATCAGCTTAACTGATTTCCACAAGCTACAAGGGTAACTAAAATACTAAAAACAACATTATGGCATGGTAAAAGATCTTTACTTCCATATTTCAACAGGTTTTAAATCTAAATATGAGATTATGATGGCCAAGTGCATTCCATTCGCAGCGTGCACCCCTCTGCGAGAATTTATGAAACTTTTTGAGCTTTAGTTGACTACTCTCTCTCTCACTCTCCTCTCTGTGTATATATATGTATATTATAATTATTATTACTACTACGAAACCAACCTCTAAATTTTGCTGAGTAATATTTCCAAGTTTTACTACTACTACTTACGATATATGACTTTACCAACGTGTAAGCCCTAAAGCCCTGTAGTTTTTGATGATAACCTATTTAAAAAATTTACATTGGAAAATCTTCCATGAGTTTACGTTCTATTTCTTGGGAACCACACAAGTACAGTACTACTCAGCACTGTGAGTGAGACTGACACGTGACGGTAACATTAAGACACGTAGTATTTTCCTGATAATAGTTTACATATAATTACTTTGGTATAATTATACACATTATATCAGCATAGTCTTGCCGTCCTCAAAACAGACTGACTGACTGCCGTATTGAGGTAAAACCTCCAAATACAAAAATATGAGAGGTGAACAATACATCCACTGGATGCTATGGACTATTGACAGAATAAAATACAGGAATATAGGCTGTGTCAATAGACTGTGTCAACTGCGAGATACACAATATGATGCCGCGAAACTACAGAAATTGACTAAAATAATTTTCACTTAAAATAATGTGTTTTAATTATTACAAACTTAAATCAACTCTCCGAACTAAAACTTGCTCTAGAAACGCTACAAAAACCAATGAAAAATTTTGTACAAGTTGTAATGTTACATTAACTTAAATCGGCTACTGTCAAAATGTATAATACGTCTTAAAGCTGCTTAGCAAAAATTATAAATTCAATTATATATTATTAATTACTGTTTATGCATACTGAATAAATCCACAAGTTAAATAGAACAAAGTCAGCTCCAACAAAAAACGGAAGCATATTGTGCCACCTTGTTGTTTATCCTTACTCCTTAAGAGCTTAACCATTACAAAGAAAATAAATAATAAATCGTAAATCCTTACCAACAAAAAATAATGTCAAAAGTTATTTAAAATCCAAACAACTGTATACAGTATCACAAAATTCCAGCTACATACTGTCCAACATACCGCACCAATAATTAATCCACATTTAAATCTAATGCACCAAGATGAGGACGGTGTTAATAAAGATTCCCCATAATAATATACTGTATAGGACAGAGAACCGCACGAATTTGTGTCTTGTCGTAAGTGTGACTTAATGACATTAACGATGAGTCAAATGCTTCCAACTCATGTGTCCCACCAAAGGGGATTTATGAGCTCAAAACACGAATGACGGATGCGTCTAACTAATAGGTGTTTATTCCAAAGGGCTCACTTACCAACTGACGGAATTTCCTGATGGATGTGAAATACTTCTATATAGACACCACCAGTAATAGACTGTCAGTTAATAAAGTCTCTCACCAAAATCCCGATCCAAAATTCCAAAAAGAGACAGACATGTGCACCTTTACCTCAACACGTAGTAGTACCACCAACACCACCACCACGGCCACCACCATATCAACTCGAGCTAAAACTTTTTTTTCAGGGTGGAAATGGAAGGATTAAAAGTTACAGGATATAGTAATAATAATGGATGGGATATACAAATTAAAGGAGACGACTGAACGGAACGTATGTTATGGTGCCTGTGTGCTTGTCCGTGGTCAAATGTAAATGTAGCAGAATCGCATGATGAACTGATATGAAAAATTTCCTGGTCTATAGTGTATATCTATACTCTATACCTCCTACAGGACTACACCGTCTATAGTCCTATATGTCTATAGATAGGTATCTGTACAAAAGTTTTGAGCTCTCTCTCTCTCTCTCTCTCGATCGCCTATTCTTACTATGTGTATCACCTGGTTATATCAACAGTCTACTGCTTTGAGAGATTAAACTAAGATAAGAGTAATGTACGGTGCATAATGAGTATGAGTCAACACACAGGGAGGACTGGGACTCCATGTAGACTTCCACTCCACTCTTCTACACTAAACTTGACTTCGTAAAACCAAACGAATAGTAAAATGAAAATGAAAAACCGACGTTCTCCAAACCAAACTCCAACGTCAAAGTTAAACATTTTACTATAGTAGGTAGTTGGTAGTAGGAACAGTCGTAGTGGTGGTAGTTGCACTGCGCTCTGTAGTCTGTAGATATTTTATATTATTATTATTAACCATACTTATTTATTAGTTGATATTAGTATTCGTACTCGTACCAAGTTTATTTTGATGTACTTACACTTTTGAACGATTGCGATTGTAATGAAGGTATAATGCATGTAAGTAGTAGTAGTTGCAGTTCAGGTACGGACAATGTCTACTTATACCTACCTACTTACATATATGTATGTACACATGCCCACAGTACCTGTGAAACGTTTTTACTACTACCTACTAATATATACTACAATGCTTGCTCGATCTGCTCTGCTCTTGTTGTGTGATGCATGCAATGAAATTGCGGAGCAGCAACCTTCAGAAAATTCCACTAGTACAGATATACTTACTAGTTAGTTAGTAGGTAGGCACCTACCTACTTACCTACCTACATGCATAATGACTCAGAGAGGAAATCGAATAAATAGAGTATTGACATGCAAAAAATATTTCCCACTTCTTAAATAACTATTTTTACTTATCAATCCTGAGCATAATTTCAAAGATATTGATAACAACGACCATACCCTATATTAGTTAGATTTTAGACAATCACATTACAAAATTGTCTTCACTGCGTCCGGCTTGACTATACAGTAGTCCTAATGTAAATGCATGAAAATAATGAAACATTAAAAGTTTTTTCTAATTTTTGATATCCTGAATCAACAAAACGACGTTGAATTTGTTTTATATTGAAAGCAAAGGCAGAACTACAGGCAGGAGCAGGAAAAGTAGATACAGGATTTACACGTGTTAACTCTGGACTACAATATCTTTTTGTTTAGCTAAGGCTTGAGTGAAAATTGCGAGTAGGTAAGTACCTACAAATTATTATTTGCGTATGTGTGCTGTATGTGTAAATGTAACATTATAACAACAAAACAAGTGAGCAAGATAATCGCTCTCCTAATTTTAGTGTAATGGTCTTTTGCACATCTCATATAATTATTACGTCATGATGTTCCTTCGAGTCTCTCTGTACACAAAAAAAACAACAAATTCGTACAAAATAAATAATTATATGGTTTCCCCACCCTCCTCGCTCTGATGTTGACGGGCAAAACAATTACGACTACGAATTTCTTGTTCTTTGGTGGCATGGCAAAGCGGTATAGGAGACTATACAGCAAGATACGACGTACCTAGTACAAACTGATATAGATTGTACAGTCTTCTAAAAAAGACTAACTAAATAAATAATTTATTAAACATGTCCGTTTCGAAAATTGAAACTCAGAGCAAGTAACACGTATAGACATTCAGATATGTAGGAGAGGTAGCCGAAATAATAATAATAGTACAATCTAATTCTAATGCTCACTTAGTCTTCCCCTTATACTTGATACAGATAAATTCAGAAGACGAAAAAAAACAAATGACGCCAAAGAAATAATCTGGCAAAAAGTGACAGGAGGAATTTGACTGTGTGACAATATCGCTGCAGGGTTCGCTTCGCTTCGCACGTCAACTCGTCAACAATATCAAAATAGACGTATAGATAGTGCAAAGACTACCGGCAAAATCGGTCTGCATGTGACTTCCCATAGACCATCATGCATTGAGATTTGAGATGAGAATCCTTCACACAAACACACACACACACATACACGACGAGACGGATTTCAAATGGCTGCATTCACACAATGGCACAAGAAGGATGTGTGAGAATCACCTTGGACCAGTTGAAATACCTAGACATATTATTCGAAACGCTCAGCAATCTATCCGAATCGAACAGCAACAGAGCACAATGAGCACGTAAAATACATACTTATGTGTATTACTACATGCGCTATAAAATACAATAATACTAAAAACATTTATTCAGACGTATCTACAGGTGAGTAGACGCAATTTCTTTTATAATTACATCCTTTACATTTATAATATTCGTATCATCATGGAACTTTAAAATGTGTTTTCCAGACTAGTTAGTAGTATAGTTGCAAATAAATAATAGGGACTCCACCCCTTGCTTTTTTGTTTCGCATGGTAGCCATAACAATTTTTGCCTACATTTTGAAAATTGGTATATTTGATTTTCCCGCCAAATCTAAATTTTTAATTTACTACCGGCTACTCACTGTAAAGCTATAAAGTTATACATCATTCGAACGGTAATGAAATGTTAATTATTATAAACAGGGCGCGCTCTATGTATAAACGTTTTTAAAAAGTTTGAAAAAAGCAGCATTAAAAAAAATTAATTTTGAACGATGGTGTATCATGTGTCTTTATTTAGAAAAGTATTTCAAAATCCTGATAAATTATGTATGTATTATTTCTACCTATTTACATAATTACATAATATGTAGAAATAATTTCTCAGCATCTCAGCATACAATATAGTTCTCACGCAAAATTTGTAAGTACCATTTGCATTATACCAAGTACAGATATAATAAGTTTAAAGTAAAATAGCACTCCTATTTAATTGATCTCTAAAATCATTGGACTTCTTCTAGTAGCTCGGTTTACGTTGTCAATATATCCTAAAACTGAATCTCTTTACTTCTTTACACAAACTAGTAATGCACATGTTTAACTCCTCGAATCAAATTTACAGGTTTTGAGCTTACTTATAAGGTAAAGTAGTTGGAAAATATCTTTTCTCTAGAACTCCACCCTTTAAGCTTAAAAAAAGCATTCCAACTACAATACAATATACCTAAACGTATTAAGAACTTTTCGTACATTTTATTCTCATATTTATGTGATCAAATATTATATGCGTGCGGAGTATTGGTTTGTCAAGATAACTAATGATAAAAAGCTGAATTCGGTCACCACATAGCGTTGGTATGTCACTACTTTTTCGTACCATATTACATGTGTTAACTCTATACTGGTATTTTAAGGCTCTATAGCCTGGCAATCATTATTTCTAGGAACAGGCGGAGGCAAACCCTAGTTCTCAAACGATAGTGTTTTATAAATCTGATATTATTTTTGAACATACTAATTATCCTACAAATTATAGAAAGTTGACGATTAATGTATACTATAATTTAAGTAGCATGTTACAACTGCGTATTAAAAAAAATGCGGCCATTATAGCGTTACTTGCTGAGAGCAGAACATACATTTGGTTAAATACTAGGAAATAATATATCTAATTTATTTTTAAAACCTCCTCAAGTAAATCCATAATTCCAAATGTAGAAACCAATGTACTAAATCCTAATACACAGTAAGCGTTTTAAATGAATAAGGAAGGATAATAGCTGGAAGTGGTCAAATCTTGACTCTCACAAAGTAGCACATTAATTCGTGCACCGAACTAATTACAATTACAATATACGTTTCTCACTCAATTTTCTAACTTCAAAATTAGGAAATGTGTATATATACATGGAGCCATAAACATCGGACGGAAATGTTCATAGACGCCTGGACTACTATCGAACAAATACGAAATGAGCTCTTTTTTTATGATGGAGTGGTTTCC
>JAQFZE010003267.1:0-12894 GCA_034695245.1 Dicyrtomina saundersi | reverse complement strand
ATTCTCTCGTACGGATCAAAAAGAAACGACGAGATATCGAGGATAGAGCACTGCTCCCCTCGGCCACAAAGTCAGGCCAAAACTAATTAAATAATATTGCAGTTAGAGTGAAAGTAATTTTTAATAAAAAAATATAAATAGCTACATCTATTTAAGGTACTTTTATTATTAGCAGCTATCAGTTTACTCTATTGTGAATTATCAGAAATAATTAAAAGCAATCTGAAAATTATAAATATTAATCGATAATTTTAATAATAATTGTAGTTCGGATATGGCAGGACAGCGAGGAAAGTTTGGGCAGCGTTGGGTTGCGCCAATGATGACCAAAAACAATCGATGGCAAATACAGTCAGCACAGGACATCAATGGTGAGGTCAGTAGCGATTTGATTGTTGAGAGTTTGTTGAACGTACCAGGTAGTTCTGTAGGCGTAGCTGTTGCCCCCGCAACCAGTACTAATGTTACAGTTGAAACGGATTCAGCAAGTCGTGTGGAGGTAGAGCAGGGGAATGTTGAGAATAGTGCGGACGTAAGAGTAGGAGGTTCTAGGCATAGGATTATCAGTGGTACTGCCAGGGAAATAAATGACTTCCAACTCGATAGCGCGGACGTAACAGCACGAGAGTCGACTCCTAGACAAAGCAGCATTCTATTTAACAATAGCAATCGCCAGACTCTATATTAACGTAATGAAGAGTCATCAGAGGGGCAACATGAGATGATAGCACCGCGTGCGGACCTAGTATAAGACTCTTCGCGTCATCGATTTAATGTTGGTATGGTGGATGGAATGGTTGGGCATATACAAAGAGAGGAGAATCGAGAGAGTATGCAGCATGACAGAAGCGAGAATGAGAATAGCGTCATTGAGCACTATAACCAAGTATTTCGAGGTACTTATAATAGTGCGGAGCAAATAGGTGATATGCAATTAAAGCAAGTGATTGTGCTACCAGACAAGGAGGAGATATTAGTACGACGACGGATTATGCTGGCTAATAGAGATGAGATTGAACGCCGAGAAGGGGAACATTGATCTGATTTAGCTGAATCTCAGTTTAGGAGTAACGCTCGTCAGAATGGTGTTGCTAGTAACCAGGATATGCATAATTGGCATCGTCATTCTTATCGTCTGGATAGAGTAGGATCAGCGACTAAGAACGACAACTGATAGAAGTGGGTTAGCTAGGACACATCGTTTAAAAACTAGTGACATTTTGATTTCGAAAAATGCAAGTTCTCACTAGAAAAAGACTCCTTATGATTTTTTATGGAGTCAGAAAAGTATCAGCGGGCTGTTGGATACTCTGATGATGAGATGTTGCGACATGTAGTTCCGTTAGCTTTGATCGAAGACGCCTATTTGTGGTATAGGAAAATGCCTTAAGTTACCTTTAACTGGTTAAGTTTTAAACGTTATTTTAGACTGGAGTTTCAATCTGTGAGTTATGATAGGCATCTGCAACAAGATTTGGATCAGAGATTCCAGGGTCCTTATGAGCCACTCACAAAATTTTTTCGTGTTATTGATGACTTTTATGATGGGCTAGATCCTGCGACCCCTCAGGAAGTTAGAGTGAAAAAATTAATTTCAAATATGCATCCGGAGTATCGCAGACAAATATTAGCTACAGCAAAGCGGTTTCACACCATGACAGGACTGTTAGAAGAAGCGTTTGAAGCTCAAGCAAGCATAGCAAGAGATAGAGAATACCAAGTTCCACCCACAAATTATGGCATTGAACCTTCCTTGGCTTATCAACTGCCTTACTCCAATAATGAGCAGACAACTCACACAGGAGTCATCACAAATAATCAATATCAGAGAAATCCGCAGTCTAAAACTACTGAATTACAGATGTCATCTTTTAACCAATACGAATATTGGCACAAAGGAGTAAAACCAGAAATGCCTAAGCAAAGCCAAGGTATTCAAAATAGTGATAAGCCGTTTTAATGTGGGTATAAGCGAAGTAATAGTAACGATCGTGATAGAGCTGGCTATAGAAATGGGTATAATGAGGAACGATGGGAAAGAACAGATAACCGTGGCGCTAATTTTGGTAATCAAAGCAGACATCGTAACGATGAGAATTGGCGTAATCACACTAACTCGAATACAAATAGTGATAACTAATCTGTTTCTTTAGCTCCAGTTGTTCCACAGTCACATCAAGCTAAGTTTTAAGCAGGTCCTTCGCACAGCAATTTCAGCAACTAGGAAAACAAGAATCACCCAAGTCGGAATTAAGGACCAATGCTTGAGTGAAGAAGTCTGTAGTTAGATTTTATCCTCAAATTTCAGCACTTACTGTTGATAGTAATTTAACGCAATATTATAGATTTTCCTTAACTCTTATGCCAGTTAAAATGCTAGGTATCCAAACCTCAGCATTATTAGACTCAGGATCGGATTCTAGCCTGGTTGGAAAGTGCTTTATTGGTCTTATTAAAATTAAAGAAGTTACTGTTCAACGCAGTCTACATAGTTTACAAATGGCAGCTGGTACTTGTTCTACGACTGAAACTGCTAATTTGTTAATTAAATGGGACGGTGGCTCTATCCTTTAGCGGTTTATACTTGTACCTGATCTGCAAAGGCCAATAATCCTAGGGCGTGATTTTCTACGTGTTAATAGTATTGGCATACACGTTAAACATCAGGGTATGACACTTGATAAAGATTTTCCAGAAGGACTGAGTGCCTTTGATTTTAAAACAGTAAGCATGACATTTTTAGAAAAATTTACAAGTCTAGAGAGCTCAGCAGATGCTGTGGAGGTGTCACATGAAGTTTGTATGCAAGAAGTTAATTATTGTGACCCAGTCTTTCTTTAAAGTTGATTACGGTGACCTAATTTCTGAAATAAAAGCAGAATTTTATGCAATTTAGATGACCAATAATCCTGTAGATTTATTAAAAAATGTAATAAATGACTCCGAACTTCCTGACAAATTCAAACCAGCATTAGAGGATCTTCTATTCAATTATTCCCATATTATAACTAAGAAACCAGGTTTATGCAAAATACGGCAACATAAGATCAATACAGGGGATAGTAAGCCAATTAGGTGTGCTCCAAGGCCAATGACACCAGCAAAGCGGACAATACTGCAGAATCTCATCCAAGACTTATTGGATCTAGACATCATTGAGAAGTGCAATTCACGTTGGATAAGTCCACCAGTAATGGTTCGCAAACCTGACACTCCATAAGGAGCCCATCAATATCGTTTGACTTTGAATTACAAAAAATTGAATTCTGTAACAATACCAACGAATTGCCCTGTCCCCCGTATAGATGACATTCTAGTTACCATTTCAAAAGGCAAGTACTTTACATGTTTAGATTTGTCTTCTGGATACAATCAGATCGAAATGAAATGAAAAGATAGAGATAAAACTGCATTTTACAGTCCAAATTCTGTCTATCGATTCAAGAGAGCCCCTTTCGGTGCTATCGCATCAGGTTCTACATTCCAAGAAGCGGTAAATGAGGCCGTAGAAGAATATCTGTGGAAAATTGTTATTGCATATGTTGATGACTTGAGTATATATAGTGACAATTTAGAGGATCACTTACTGCATGTAGAACTTATCCTCAAGGCGTTAGAAAAATCTGGGTTTACAATTAATCCTAAAAAAATTCAACTAGCTACGACCACAATACACTTTATAGGGTATGTTATTGAGAATAAAACCTACAAACCCAGCGAGGACAATTTACAAGCAATGGGTAACTATGTAGTTCCAAATTCCGCAAAGGATGTACAGCGCTTTTTGGGTATGATAAATTATTCTAGACAACTCTTTGATCACTTTAAAAATACTGCTAGGCCACTTTATCGCTTATTGAAGAAGAAAACTAAAAATTTTTGGGGAGAGGACAGCCAGGCGGCCTTTGATAAATTGCGACATACTTTGAATGAAGTGTCTTGCTTACATTTTCCGAATCTAGAGCTGTCTTTCATGATAAAATGTGACGCTGCTTTGGGTGGTTTAGGCGCGCCATTAATTCAAGAGAAGGATGGAATTCCTTACCTTGTTTACTTTGCTAGTAAAGGATAGACCCCAGCTCAAACTAGATATTACACGACGGAACTGGAATTGCTGGCCATGATTTGGGCAGCAAGAAAATTTTGAGGTTATATTAAGTACTCAAAGTTTACTGTTGAGACGGAACATGGCTTTGGAGCATTAAACACCCGGTAGGCCGCATTGCCAGATGGAGTCTGGAATTACAACAATTTAAATTTGATATAAAATATAAAAAAGGAATCCATAATTACTCTTTTGATGCTTTGTCTAGGTCAGTTGAAGTTGCATTAGTACATGACGCCGAGTTAGTTGATAAGGCGTCCTTTATAAAAGGCCAAAAGGAGGATCATGTAATAATCAACAATATTAAATACTTGCAAGGCACACCTGACAAAGCGGAAGAATCCGATTATGTAGTAAAATTGAGCAAAAATGCAATTTTAGGAGATGACAGGGCGTTGTACAAATATGTAGGTTCTTCAGGTAAAGCATAGGAAGACGAGAAACACTACTGGAAGATGTGAGTTCTTGACTCGTTAGTTAAGTTGGTCCTACATTTCTTTCATAGCAATGTTTTGTCAGGCCACATAGGGATAAAGAAAACATTTATGAGAATAGAAGAAAGACTGGTGGAAAACTATACGTCAGGATGTACTACAATTTATTAAAAATTGTGAATCGTGTTTACTAACAAAAGCTTCTTATACTTACAAAGTAGGCTTGGCATTGTCACCGCCAATACAGGGTCCGTTTCAGAGTTTAGCCTGCGATATCATGGGGCCATATACTAAAGGTAGACGACATTGCCAATATTTGTTAGTCATAGTGGATTGCTTTACTAAATGGGTTGTGCTTTATGGCTTATCAAGAGCAACAACAAAAACAATTATTGAAAAATTATGGAAGACTTTTTTGCGATGGGGGGTCCCAAAGACTTTGACAGTTGATAATGGCATTGTGTTTATCAGTAAGCGATTTATTCAATCGTGCTCAAGTATAGGGATAACGCCTTCACATGTTGCTAGTTTTCATCTTTAGGCAAATATAACAGAACGATTTAATCCTACTATACAGGAGCGCATAATAACCGCTATTCAGACTTGTAAAGACTGGGATTTATACTTAGACGAGATCGCATTCGCTCTTCGGACCGCCTCTAACTGTTCGACCACTTTTACTTCCGCATACCATAATCTCGGACGAGAACTAAGAACTCCATTTGACAACAAGTTAGGCCTGGAAAATAGCCAAATTAGTTGTACTAATTATTTACCTAAGCGACTGCGACCTTGACAATGTTTAGCCAAAGAAGAACTGTTTGGGAGCCAGCAGACATATTTAGGGTATCACAACAGACACAGAAGGGCCAGTACCTTTATAAGCCGGAGATTTAGTTTATGCGTTATTACTAACTTTGTCAGACGCAAGTAAAGGTGTTACGAGTTCACTCTGCAAACGATACAAAGGTCTGTTTATTATATCTGCATTGAAATCCAAATCCATTTGTGAGTTACAATGTCCAAAAAAAGATCGAATAAGGGTGGTCATGCATGCCTCGCAGCTGAGATTGGCTAGTTCTTTCCCGTAATAATTTGATTTCATTGATATTGTTTTAAAAATAGGTTTTGTTATTTTCATTAATTCTGTATATTTTTCGTAGCTTTAGTACAATTTTTTTTACGTCATGATCCAATGACCAAAATTTGTAAGATAAGTTATTCTACTATAAATATCTGTTCGGACACATAATTACTAATGTACGAACCAGTGACGCCCGTAGAGCTCGTAGTAAATACACTTTAGAAGTTATTGCCACGTTGACGGGGGCAACGTAATCCAGAGTTCACGGCATTAAACCGCCTATGTGTAACGTTTTCTGTGAAACCCTTTGGTACTTGGACAGGGCCATGGAAGCTATAAGTCCTCTGTATTAATTTACGTATGAGTGACGTCTAATACGCACCCTGATGGTCATTGCATCAATTACTGTCATATAAGCATTCACTGGTAGGTCAATTATTGTGTTTAAAAAGTACAGGCTGTAATTCATTGTAATACTATGTTGTTTATTTTATTTTCTTACAAAATCTGGTTGTTCGCGGTGATGGCTGCCTCGCGGCTTCAACATATTTATCCTTAAATAGTTACGGGTAAGTCCAAAACATCAATATAAACTCGATGTCGTTAGTCGGGTATAGAACGTCCAGTGTTGTGACGCAGCCGGTGTTGTTCAAACATTAATATTAATGTGGTCTGCCTACAACTGTCTGTACGATTTGCAGAGTGAACTAATCAACCTTTACGAATTCTAACATCAACACCTACAACTCTCACTGACTCTTTCAGACTTCTTTGTTATGTATACCAGTCGTTGGCTACTTTAAACCACAGGTCCAACTTTATTTCTTTCATTCTAATCATTATGACTATCGGGAATCATTTTTGATGCTAGAGTATTGGGTTTAATACTTGGGTATCGAATTTGATACTTGGGTATCAAATTTAATGCTGAGGTATTGAGTTTGATACTTGGGTAGCGAATTTGATACTTACGTATTGAATTTGATACCTAGGTATCGAATTCGATACTTGGGTAGCAAATTTGATACTTGGGCACCGTCAGTGATACAGAGCGAGGCGTTGCGGTAGCTGTTGCAAATTGTTACGTGTATGGTTTTTCTAACAAGATTTGGCGTTCAACGGTGGCGCGTCTGGTTCTACTTGTCCGAATCCTTCTACTAATGCATCCACAGTCCCAAATCAATTCCGCCTTTTGCATACTTTTTCTCCAGGGCGAATGTTTGGTTTAGTTGATTTTATTGGATATTTTGCTCCGTTTTCATTGACCAATGAATAGTTTTGTACTCAACGCTCTGCGTTAAGGTCTCAATTTCAACTCCGGACCGTCTACTTTTTTTTCAATTTACTCTCACATCATTCTATATCACGACATCATAACGCTTCTAAGTGATTCAACTTTACTGCACGTTCAACAACATTTTTCAATCTTGTAATTATTTGTGGTCCAGCTATCATCGTACTGGTTGAGGATTGAAACAAGTATATCTCATCACATCCTAATTATCATTAACAGTAAATAATTTTGTTTGTTTTGTTTTCATTTTTATCGTAAAGTGGGCGTATAGCTGTGCCTTTTTGATTAAATAGGAAAGTTGTACAGTGTTATTCCATTAGTGCTGCCTTCTTAAAACAAAAACAATATTATTATAAGGGTGTTATCTCATTTGTCAATTTTGCTGATTTCTTATATCTAATTAGATGACTACGGATCAGAACTATGGGAAATTTAGCTGTTTGAAATACAAGCCTTGGCAAAAGATGACCAACCAAGATTGCAATACTTACTCCAAGATGATGGAAGCTCGAGCCCGAAGAGAACTAGAGTTACTGCGTTCTATATTCTGGAAGACAGTGGACGTATTAGGATTGCCTAACGTTAACAGCTAGAACCCAGAGGGAGTACGTATTGAATATAATTCTCAGTCACATCAGAGAAAGTTATGGATAGACGACTACACTAAAAATATTTCTCGGGGAATTGACAGGAATCTCGATCCATCTGAGTTGCGTTTATCAACTGAAGCTAACCAACAGGTCGATTTCAATTTAATTCTCTCAAGAATAGGCCCTCTTATTACAAAGCGATTTACTGAAAAGTGCATAGAAGTTAAATCAAAGAAGTTGAATTCTATTTGGAGAGCAAAATTTATTTCTGGACAAGTGACGAAGGCTGAAAGAATGAAAAAGTTGAAAGAAAAGCAGATTGCATCAGTGATCAATACCACAAAGCAGAAGAAAGAGCGCAAGGTGACGGCGATTGCTAAGATGCAAGACGTGAGGACCGAAACCGAATCATTTCAAGAAGCAAATCGAAAAGACCTACTCTTAGAGAAAACTCCCAGTGTTATTGTTATAAAGCCTAACGTAAAATTGATTTTCATTCCCCCAACACTAAACATTAAGAAAGTATCTACTGAATCCAAACGGCCTCAATCCATAGTTCAGCAGCAAAAGAAGGGTAATGTAAATGACTGTGTAAACCGAATAAATAGAAAAGAAGCTTTAATATTACTTGCAAAGGATTTGGAGTTAAGTTCTGAATCAGAAAAAGAAATTCCTACCACCTTGACTACTTTTTCTCCTCTATCTACTACTTCCAAAAGACTATTGTCCGTAGTTCAGCAGTACAGGAAGTATATTGTCCCTAATTCTAGTAATCAGGACACCAGAAAAAAAGCGTTATTAACACTAGCCATGGATTTGAATTTAAGTTCTGATTCGGAAGAAGAAGAGTCCTTACCAACTTCTCCTTCTACCCCTTATCCTGTGGCGTTTTTGGAATCTGAGGCCAGACTGGACCGTAAAGTTCCCCGATCTTTTATGTTGACCCTCGGAAACATAGTTCCCATTAAGAAGGATCACCCAGAGATAAAGTATACAGAAAAGATTCTAAAGGGTCAGGCGGTCATCACAATGCAGTTTCCCAAAAAAAGGACGGCAAAGCTTCATATTTTTTGGATTACTGGAGCAGAGAAGTCTCAGATGAACTTCAGTGACAATGACAAGGGGGCCAAATTCTATCATAATACAAGAGGGTTTTTGAATATGTTCGAATGCAAGCCAGAAGAAAAATTGTATTTACATCTTGACCACAAACATAAATAAATCTACAAACACACACTTTACACATTCACTACATAATATTAGTTTTACTATTCACAGTAATAATTATGGTTTGACAATAACGTTTAACTTTATTTATTGATTGAAACAAGTAACGAATCGAATTCAAATTGTCAGTTAAGAGAGGGGCGTGTGTAATGCGCAGAAATACTTACATTACTAATTATTATTGGATGTTGTTGCTCATGGTAACAACGTCGATTATGGCAATAATAATGCATGTCATTGTTGAATTCCACGTCATTCTTATTTAAAATATAACCTTCCTAGGGGCGTTACCAAACATTCCTTATTACCAATCAGATACTAAAAGTTTCAAAAGTTACTCGACCTTTTCCAAAATTACTCGCCCTAGCTACTATATAAGAGTTGACGTTTTATTTCTCAGCAGCTTGATTTCCCCTGGAAATAAGTGCTCTGGAACTTCTGGTTCTGCCTTTAAAGATACTAAACCTATCTAAACTTCAAACTTGATTCCCCTGGAATCAAGTCTTCGCTTCCGAACCCCTGGTTCTATGTTTAAGGTCCTAATCAGATCTATTGATGCAACTTGACTTTGACCACTGGTCTCATAAGTCAAGCAATATAATTGATGTAGGAATTTTGGGGATATTACTTACTTCGTGGGGAACTAATTAGAGGGGTTATTGGGAATTATAATTTAGCCTTTTGATTTTATCTTGAGTTTATATTTCAATTAGCGTTTCTAGGCACAGCCAATATAACTTGTTTCAATCCAATATACTTGCTACAATAATAGGGTGTTTTACGAGTATTAAATTTAATTATAAGTTTTAAGTGAGTTCTTCTGTGTTGTTCATCTAATATACTTACTACGATTATAGAATATGTTGTTGATCTTCGAATAAATATCTATCCTCTTAAATTATCATTTTGGAAAAAAGGAGACTTGGGACTTATTACAGTGCTTCGCGTTTGAAGTCATTTATTTAATTGGAGTATATATTATTGAAGTGAAAAAATACTTATTATTATCTACGAGAACCAAAGCTTTCAGTGTAATATAATATAGTTAGTGTAGTGGTCTAACTACTAAACTGCTAAGTCGGGGAGTCCTCCCCACATTTGGATCGTGGTTCGAGTAGAGATAGGACTTGGGTGAAGTCGGAGTGGATCAGTTTGGGGTGGGGAGTTGTGTAAGTGGTCAGGTATGTACATGTGCTCATCCGTTGTCTTCATGGCACGAGACGGAGGTAGATGTACGTTTAAAGTGGAGCTTGTCTCCGCGGCCTGCCCACGTGCTTCAGCATACACATCTTCCTTCCTTCAAGACTGTTTCGACCGGCTCACCTGCAGGTGGTCTCTCTCGTTCCGCCTTCTCACATAATGCAGGGGAGGATGGGTTGACGGTGGTCTTGATGCCTTCTAGTCGGGGACTGGCACTTTCAGGCTATTAGGATAAGTCAGACCACCAACTCCCCTGCAAGGGAAAAGACTATACGTGCAGTGATGCAGTTCAATATATCGCCGCTAGGAGTACGTCAGTTAAAAAGACTATATCCATAGATTACATACATACTACTGGTTGTAGATTCGATGAGTATATCCTTCATGGTGTGCTCAAGGATCATATACATCCATACATTAATACACGGTGCTGATATATCCCCTAATAATAATAATAATAATATAGTTAACTGGCATCATAGTATATTAGCGAAAATCAGAGCCCTAGACAGCAAAGTTAGATTTGTTGATGTACTATATAGTTTTGCTAGCTGTGGTAATCATTACAGTAATTAAATAGTATGTTGTCATCATTGTACACATCTGATACGACGCTTCAGCGAGCAAATGATTGATTTTCTTAGCTAGGGAGCATATAAATGATACGAAACAGAAATAATATCGAAATAACACAGTTCATAAGTAAACAATGACACACAGATAATTTATTGGTTTGCTATTTTTAATTGTGAATCAAAAATTTTTTTTATATTTATGAGTAGATTTTAAGTTGTCGCCACATAATTGTTATTACTTGCATGCCCTACAATATGCTGTATATAATAGTTTGCTCAGTGTACACTAATTGTTGGCGTAATTGTAGCACCATACTTATTACGTGTGTAATTTAATTTTTTTGTGGCAGAAAATTAAAAAATTACATTTGGTAGTTTTAAAGCTATCATTTATAAATCGATTGAATGCATGTAATAATTAATATTTACTGTTAATTATTTAAATAATTTTACATTTTTAATTATTACAGTCCAATTAAAATTTAGTATATTCCACAGCACATTATAAATGTAAGAATATAGTCAAAGTAAGAGTAACGGAATGCCTAATACTAAATGATCGTATTATGTAATATGCAGATATTTATTGCATTGTTTAAAGTTTGGCGTTACTCCAGAAATAAAATGTAGTAAAAAAAACATGCTTATGTTTCTAAAATTATGCAAATTGAGACTGCCGTGAAATACGTAAATTGAAATTAATAAAAAAATACCATTCTATAAATTGTTTAAAACTTTTATATGTAAAAGGTAATAATTATAATTTTTGATCTTCGTCAATGAAACATAAGATCCTTAGATTCACCCTACATATTAAAAAAATATGAACTACAATTTTTTTGAGTCATTTACAACATTATTATGAAATTCGGGGGCCGAACAAAGAAATAATTTAATACAGTATTTTACCACATGGCTTCAAACATATCTAAGCATTTACATTTTCTTGAGTTTATGTAATTAGGACATCGTTCTAATATATTACAAAAAAAATTCAAGTTGCCTACTAGTTGAACGCATTTCTTGCCTTCGGTAATCAGTTCTCACTAGCAATGTTATGGTTTCTAATAGTACGAGCCAATCCAAAAAAGACCCATTTAAAAAAAATTAGGCAACTTTGAGATACCACGCATCCAAAGGTATTTAGTTGAATTTTGATCTTTTTTGCTGCAGTGGCTCCCCAAAATTTAAAAAGTTTAAATTTTGAATCTTTGCCACCCTGTGGCGTTCATATTTTTTCTGCTCCAGTTTTTAAGAAAAAATTTTTCTAGTGAGTAGACTATTTTCTAAAAAGTAATTTCAGGAGTTTTTAAAATTTAAATTATTTTTAACATTCCCAAAAGCAATTTGTTGAGACAAAAATTTTTTGCGGGTTTTTTCAGAATTTTGTTTTTATGAATCTGGAAATATCATTTCAGAAAATAGCCGAATAATTAGAAATAAGCAAAATCAGTTGAGGTTAAGTAATGAAGATTCTACGGGGCACATTAGGCATATTTAAATTAATTCCGCAGCTGGGTATTTTGGGACACAAAACTGAAAGTGTACTAACATTTTTCTAACTTTTTGTGGCAAGTACTAAGTACAAAGATAAGCTGCAGTGAAAATTTTGGGAACAATGGATAGTAATAATAATAATTTATTGTCAGAAAAGCATACGTGAAACAATCACTGTTAAAAATCCATACTGAATTTAATCCAATCCGGCCTGTATAACAATGCCGCATCGGATGAATTACTAAACACTTACGAACTGGCGTTAATTTATTGTTCTTATAGACAGACACAGCAAAGCTGATCCAGGAAAAGTATATAATAATAGTGCTAACACAGATATATAAAAAAACAACGTATAATTATAATATTTATACCAAAAACTTCGTAAAGTATTTAATGGATACATTTTGGTTGAGGATATATCGCACAATATTATTAACAAATTATTTTGATGCTAGGATTAAACCCTTAAATAATTTAGGGCAAACAAGACATTAGTTAACAAACACTGTTGACACCACTTTGAAACGCTTGTGAGTTGAAAATTGTGCATATAATTGAGTTGACTGAATTTGACATGCGGCTGACCAAGGAATGTTTCGCATTTTCTCTCAGCACTTGGAAGTTATTCACTGAGTTTTCTTCAAACATGCTTGTAGCACTAGAGTCTCTTTTGTAACCACAAATTAGTCTGAAAGCATTATTATACGCTACTGTGATCTTATGTAGCTCTGCCTTAGAAGGAACCCACAAGCTTGTACAGTAGATAGTTGCTAGGTATGTAGTAAACAAGAAAATTTTTACTCCTCTAGAACATGACCCAAATTTGACCTTTAGCATGTTGGCTCTTTTGTAGACGTCTCGAACTCTCTTCTGAATCTCATTTCC
>JAQFZE010003266.1:0-12897 GCA_034695245.1 Dicyrtomina saundersi | reverse complement strand
CAAGCTTAACGTCTTTTTATAGCGTACCTCGCAACTAAATAGTACTACAGAATCGATTCTAACCAATCTTGGAGAAACTGACTGAACGCATTTGGTGACTCGCCTGTATCTGCCAACGTGAATCACACAGTAATAGAATAAAGGGGTTCCAGGTTCAAAAGCTAAAAATTGCATAGTAGTAGTACCATTAGCTTTACAAACATATGAATGCAAAAATGTATACATCGCGAAAAGCTTTAAAGGATGCATGCATATAATTAAGTAGGTATACATTGTTTGCTTTGCAATTCGGAAAATAACTCATAATACAGAGATTCGTAATCACTTAAAAAAAGTACACACTTGAATTAGATATTGAAACTTTGGACAGCTCTAGAATATGAAAACTGAGACATCCAAAAGGAACTGTCTTCACTCTCTCATCTGCTTCTGAAAATTCAATTTTTTTATCTTGATCATCAACGCTGAGATGTTTTTTGGTTCGCTGTTGCATAATTTCATGTCTGTGCTTTTTCCACGGACGAGGAAGGAAAATTGAAGTGGGACTCTCGTGTTCCTCATGCTGAAGGTTTTTAGGAATATTTTTATTTGTTCTTTCTTTCTTTTTCTTTGGCGTGTCAGGTAGAATTTCACCGTCCTCAGCCATTGTAACTTGTATTTCGGCTTCTCGAACGTAAATGTTTTACTCCTACAAACTTCCTTCACTGATGATGATGCGATGTGCATGCATATATTATAGGGCGTATTATAATTACATATTACATATTATAATACATTATAGCTATAGAAGTAATACTGCAGAGTAATGAATTATATCATAACGTGGAAAACAAACCTCATAAGATTATCTACAAAACGTGATAGAAGTCATGTACAATAAGGTCAACTGAGGTCACAAGATGCACATGAGTGTCAGGAACATTATTGACAGTGTTCATTATATTATGTTCTCCTTGTGCTATCAATCATTTCCTAAACGTCATTTAATGTTCATGACACTAAACCCCCTGTGACCCTGCTTGACCTCGCACATGATTTGCATGATTTTTTGTAGGTATTATTATTGTATATTAGTATTAAAATTTATTTGTTAAGATTTTTTGTACATAATTTTCAAGCCGTGTTAGTGAAACGTGAAACAAAGCAGGCAGTTTCCCTTTTAAATGGTTTATGAAAGCAAGAGAAGAGCTACCACATAAATCGGTTATGAGAATTTTTCATTTCGGTTTTATTTTGTATCTACGTTGCTAATTTTTTGTATTATGATTGTTGGTTGGATATACAAAGTCATGACAATCCCTACTGCTCAAATGCCCTGCTGTCCATGAATAACAAAAATGTATTTAATAATTGTTGGAGTTAAGTATCTAAAAATATTTGTTTTCAATAATCCATTTATATAATAGATCAATTTGTTCTGTAGGTAATTTATGATATATACTTAATTACTCGGTCCGCTGTCCTCTAGATCGCAGTTCGCAGCATCTGCTGGAATCCAGACACAAAATTTCCTACCTAAATTCGGGCCGGAAATACCGGGCATCGGAGTTTGGACTGGATTTTAAATTTTCCAGATCTTAGATATCCCAATGTGGATTTTTTGGATTTTCCTTTTCCTCATTTTCCAAATTCTAGAATATCAATATCGGATCTTTTAATCTTTTCCTAAAAAATTTCTTTTTCTTTCCTACGAACATTACTTATAACGGTATTTTTTAGATTTACTAGAAGTCCTTGATGTAGGAAGTAAAGTTCATTAGTTATTTTCACGGTCAACTAGACCCGGTAATTTTTGAACTTTAGTCGTTCTCATGTGTAGTAGTAGTAGTTATTTATACTGTTCTTAATTATCAATTTCAAGTAATAAAATGACCACAACCCCACGGGGTAGCGAGAATATTGTAGTTCCAACTCCTGTTCCCAAAACTGAGATTGTGGGAAAGGTACTTAATGGAATTAACGAGGCATGTTTCGATATGTTTAATCAGTTCAATTATTTCCGCCACTCTTCTGACAGTGTACAAAATAGTGAGAATGTCGAATTAAATAATGAGGAATTACCTCCTTCGGACACGAGTGACGGGACAAGAACAATTTTTGTAAACACAAGTAGTGTCCAGGGAGTGAAAAGTAATAGTTGTAACAGTCATAGTGATCCGCATCAAAATCAAGACGATCCGCTGAGTGCTGATGACGAAATCGACGACGAAAATGAAAATGAGAGAGTGATCGAGTTTAACCATGGTACCCGGATTCTCTCAGCTCCAAATGATCGTACTGACACGGAAGAAGAGCGACGGAGTCATCTTACTAATGGAGATGATGGGTATGGTTGCTAATTTTTATTTTTCGCGTTTTGATTGTTAAAATGATGTAATAGCTTGAATGTCACACACATATGTCAATTTATAGGTTAGTTGTCAGTTGAGGAAGAATTTTAGTCAAATGTCTATATATTTGATATTCGAGATAAATTTTTGACATTAAATCTAATGTTCTTTGTATATATTCAGGTACATCTGTCATACAGTTAGTCAGAATGAAATTAGGATGTGGATAAACCCAGGGTCTTCGTGGGAAAATATTGACGAAACTCCGACACATGCAACCCTAACGGTAGAATCATTAAATGAAGAGACCAATCAAACGGAAGTCAAGCGATACCATTGCGACTATGATGGGTGCTCCAGAACATACTCGACAGTTGGCAACTTGAAAACGCATATGAAAACGCATAAAGTTTGTTTTATTTAAAAATTTTCAATTTTTAAAAAATTTAGTCATATTTTCATTAAATAATTTAAATTAATTGATTTTAAAGATGAATTTTGTAAAGTTCTTGCTTTATGTGGTAGTATAATGTCATTACTATCCTTGAGTTTATTATGTAGTATGGAATATAAGAATTTTATGTGTAATATTGAATTCCACAGGGAGAGTATAGATTTGTGTGTAATGACGGAAATTGTGGAAAAGCCTTTTTAACATCCTATAGTCTCAAAGTTCATTTTCGAATACATACAAAGGACAAACCTTTCGAGTGTAAGGTGACTGGGTGTGACCGAGCATTCACCACATTGTATAGACTTAAAGCACATCAACGACTCCACGATGGAACAACTTTTAACTGCCGAGAGTCAGGATGCGTCAAGTTTTTTACTACTCTATCTGATTTGAAAAAGCATACGCGTGTTCATACTCACGAAAAACCTTACAAGTAAGCTACTTGGAATTTGCATGATGATAATCTAGAGAATAACTTCTGTGATTGTATAATTTTTTAATTGTGGTTTGTTGTAAATGATTGTACATAATATAAAATAATTATGTACATCCTGTCGTTTTCTCAATGAAAACCATCTGGGTTTTTTTTCTTTTATAGGTGCTCAACACCAAACTGTGGAAAAGGTGACCACCACAGATAACCATTATATAGATTAGCTGCTGTTTTATTAATTGTTCCTGTATGTTCGTCCCTATGTACTCTATGTATCATGAATTAAACTAAACCTGTTTGTTTATTAGCCTTTACAGCTCCACATCATTTAAAAACGCACACCCGGACTCACACCGGAGAAAAACCTTACGCATGCAAAGCATCTGATTGTAATAAAGTATTCGCTACAAATCATAGTTTGAAAACTCATTCGAAGAAGCACAGCGACCCTAAATCACCTAGTTCCGAGCTAGCCTCCGAAGAAAATTCAGCGCATGGATTCCCAGAATCCTTCAGTTCACAGTCAAATAAGTCCGATTCCCTCATTGGTGGCTATGCTGTAATACCTTTAACGAAGTCTCAGCTTGATCTATTAAATAATAAAGTGATGACTTTGGATGACTTAATTGCGGGGAAAAGCAAAGCGGCCGGAAATCTTCAGAAGGAAAAACATAATCATAAGCAGCATGAGTGTTCTCCCTTGGGTAGTTTAGACGAAGTGTCAGAAATTAAAGTTTCCGATATTCCACCCACTCCGCTATCTTCGAGCGATAACTTAAATTCTGAATTTCCTCTCAACGCTCCCGACTCAGTTTCAGACAATCTGGGCGATTTCGATCCGGAATTTGATCATTCAGAAATACTGGAGCTGGAGCGTCTACTCGGTACTCCTCTGATGACGGCGGATTTTGACACTGCTAGTAACATTTCATCTGTTACTGTTTCAAATGGCACTATTTTGTCAGGTAATAATGACTTACTATATTTTAAAATTATAAACTAATTTGTGCAATTATTTCCTTATCTCAAATTGCATCTTTTATATTTCATCAATGAATGTTTTGATGGTCGAAACAACTTTTTGTTGTTGTATAGGGAATAATCAACAAAGTACGTTATTGCCACCTACGGGATCGGGAACAATAAGCCAGCCAATTCCAATGGAAAATTTATTAGCTCAGCTAACACAAACGGCGAGTACCACACCTGCAGTCTCGAATATTTTGAGCAGTAGTAACTCTTCGAAAGCAAGTGCATGCACATGTAAAAAATGTTGCACCACGGACTCGGCTTCGCCCTGTGCTGGAGCAAATCCGTGTTGCGTCGTTGTTTGTCTCAAAACTTTGGAGAAACTCAGAAGACTCATGGCAGCACGGGGTTACTGCATTGCCTATGGAGATTGTGATGGATGTGCGGACAGTTGTTCCTCTAAAGAACCCGCAGTATGTCCACCCTCAAGTCAAGTTACAGCTCCCTCGGTCTTGAGCTCAGGTGCTTCCGAAATCATGAATTCAACGCAATCTGTAATTATGAGCACAGTCACACCAGCACTAATGAATACAGTTACAACGACTAATATTTTGAACTCCCCTACTTCCATGATGAACTCCGCTGCCATTCTAGGGCCGACTAAAAACGAGGTATATAGCCGTCAACAAGTACAACTGTCACAAACTCAGTTGGGTCCGGCGGATAACTGTAACTATGATGGAAGAAGTTTGATGAGCACTGCCACCCCTGTCGACTTAGATATTGCGTCATTTCTGTCGTCTTTGCCTTCGATGGGGATGGCTATGGGTCAGTATGCTCCATGATAAAAAGTACTAAAAAAAGCTGATGGTTATTGTATTTAGCTTGAAAAATAGGTGCACGATTCTTTTTTTATATTCCTTTTAATATTTGCAAACGCTTGCAATTATTACAACTCTTTAGCTTTAGTACTCTTTGCAGTAATATTAATTGGTATCGTCTATTTTTAACGAAATTTAATTCAAAGCTTTTTAAAAAGCAACGAGAAGATTTTTCAAAGCCCGCTCCGCTGTTTTATTGGATACGGAAAATGGATATGATTATTTAAGTCTGTTATGTTATTACTTTCGACTACGACAGTTTCGGTTTTATTAACTATAATTTGCATACTACACGCCTATCTATTTAAGAGCATAAACCATATAGGTTCCTAGCTGCTATAATATGCTAGGATAAAAAACATTGCATGCTTCATTTCCTGCTGTGGTAACTTGTGATGATTTCTTCTTTATCTTATTAATTAGACTATTTCGACTGTAACTTGAGTCTATGACCCTCTTCCTCTTTTTAAGTTCTTTTTATTTTAATTAAGTTTTAATGTTTAAGGTACAGGTACAGGCACTATTGTAATAACTGTAAATTCATATCCTGTGTTGATGTGATTCAAGTTGTGCCTTGTGGAGCACCGCTGTATTTGTAGTAATGCTGCGGTCTGCGGTGAACGATGACTGTCAAAATTCTACAATTCAAAGAATTCTAGAATTCAAATGAGATTATTATGCAACTTAAAATATAAATTCCTTGTTCTTTCTACAACACAGGTTTTGACTATCTTCTCAATTTTCCTACCATAAAAATAGTTATTCTTTGATTTAAAAGATGTTTTACATAGGTACAATTTAAGTGTGTAAACTAAGATAGACAAATTCATAGTATTAACTTATAGAATAGAATAATACTTAGATGTTAGTGTCTCTGTATTGAGCTTACAGTTCTTAACTGACTAGTCACAGAATGCATAGAAAGAGTGCAAAAGAGGATTTACAATGCGACTGCTTGAGTACTTGTAAAATAGCGTTTATTACATACAGGATGAGTTTATTATATAATGCTATTATTAGAAGGTACAGTAAAACAATAATATTTTAAATGTTAAACTATCTTGTCTTGCTTGTCTAATAACTAAATATTATCATACATAAGTCAGCAACTACTGTCAACAAATATCTTACTTAAGCCAAAAATTATACACAAAAATTTAATAACTTGTATGTAAATAATATTATTAAGAATAGAATGTAGAGTTTTAATCTAACACATTATGACAATAAAATCAAATCCTTCCGTGCGTAAGGCAAATAGATTACACAGCTGTGCCTCTCTCCAAATTCTGTTTGATTTCCGATGTGTACTGTCCATAGAAGCGCTCCAGTTTCTTGTTGAATCTCATATTCCTCTCATTGATGTAGTCAATGTCAGCTTCATCATTGTGCGTTCGTCGTCTGCTGAATTTTTCCCGTTTTTCAATCCTAGGAGAAAAAAAAACATTTTGCAAATTTAGCACGTATATCGACATAGGTAGTATTCAAGTATTAACTCGAGTCATGCATATGGAAAATATTTTAATGATGAATACAAAAAACTTACTGTTTGTTGAGGTCATTCACCATGCGGTCAATGCTCTCGGGTTTGTCGACGTGAACTCCGTGAACGATAGTATTCCTGTTTGCGTAAAACAACTCATCCCCCAAAGCCTCCTTCTCTTCCTCATATCCTGTCATGTCCACTTTCATATTTTGAACAAGACGTTTGTGCTGACGGACCGTAGCATCCTCATAATTAGAAAATCCTGAGTCGGGATTCTTCTTCCGAGCTCGGTTACGACTCATTCGGTCCAGATCATCAGCCTGAACGTCCAACAGTTTCATTCGATCGAAATCTTCCCCTGCTGTCTGACATTTAGTTCTCTTATCATCCTCGTCCAAAATCCATTCGGCCCTCCTTTTCTTTGCCTCGTAGTTAGTAGGCAATTTAGCTCGGCGCTCTTCTTCCAAAACCTCTTGTTGATTCATTTTTCTTGCTTCATTCTAAATACAAAACAAAACAAACCCGATGAGAGGTGAGAAACATTTTAAAGATAAGCAACACTTTATTATTGCAAATTGCAACAAGCTAACTACACTACATTTTTGGGATCTCGTTGTACAACTCATTGTATACCTTCGAGAATATTTATACATTACTTGTGTCATCTCTTGCGTATGTACTCTATGTAAAAATTTGATCTAACCAATGAAAGAAATCAATGAACCCTGAATAAAAACAAATCATAGCGAAATTATGTGTCAGAAGCATGTCCTTGGAAGTTGGAGGATACATTGCATCACAACCCGTCCTACGTAGAAGTAGAATGAGCAAATATATTATACCATATGATCCCATTGCGTAATACTAATTTATATTTTAACTTTATTAAAATATCCATACCCGTTTTAAATGAAGCTCCTTCAACTTCTTCAGACGGTCGGAGTGTACAGTGTATTTATTGGTAGAGGACGACGCAGTTTTTCCACTTTCACTTCCAGCACCTGTTTTTGTTTTCGTCTCCATTTCTTCTTATAGTATGTAGATACGAGTCGAAGATGTTTGATTAAACTGTTTACTCCTATCGCCTTATAACAAATAACTTTACTCGAAGTGCTAACTATCTGAACTTTAACAATTACCTGAATATTAAACACGGATTTAAAAGATTTTTTTAAGGTCAAAACCTATTCCAATTTCCTAATCGTAATTTCAAAGTCTACCCTAAATTAGACTTTTGAAAACTGGAGCCAGAAATGGATTTACACGGAATTTTATCTAATCATATACTGAAGTCAGTGCATTTCTGTACGCATGGCAGAAAAATAACCGCGAATTTTGAGTTATCGTAAAGACCACCCACTGAATAAAAATAAAAGCATTGATTGTTTTTATGCAGTTTATTAAAGTACTAAAATTAAAACTACACTTAATACTAATTCAAAGTTTCAAAGGCTGAATATAAAAAAGGTAAATATACTTAATTATAAATTATACACCTGCGCTTAAATCGGTTGCAGTCATATGTAACGTGTAAACTCGGTATTTGTTTAATTCTGCACTACTTTGGGCTGGCGAGAAAAAGTTGACAGTAAGTTAAAGAAAAATATTATTGTTACGTATTATGATGTGTTGCTTCAAACTCAAATAAAGCAAATTTTTTAAATTCTGTCTTCTTGATTTCCATATCACGCGCTGCAGTTGCCATTTTTTGTGTAATCTTAAAGAAAATGAAATGAATATGAAGTTCAAAACTAATTAATATTATTTTAATACTTTATTCTTGTACTTATTTATTGCTAGCATTGCAGATTTTTGATGGCATAATGATTCGCCGTTCTCCTACACGTATTGAGTTGAAGTTGGATGACATTCAAGAATTCGACTACGTCCAGAAGTACGATAAGAAAAAAAATCCACCGGCAGATAATGGGGCCAATTTGTCCGCAGCGTCTGCAGCTAAGTTGTTAAGGCATGAAAGAATTGGTTATCACCGCTCTGGATCTGGATCCGGGACAGGAGCAACAGCAGTTCGGAGTGGCAGTGGATTTTGTAATCCAACAACCGCAGGATCCGTTGCCAGCACGGATGGTGCGACCACTTCATCTCAGCAGTCATCAACCTCTACGATCACGGGAGCTACCTCTACTTCAACCCCTGTCCCTGTAAATCCGGAACTAGCCGGTTCGGATCCAGTACCTCCTCCGCCTAGTATGGACCCCGCTAATTTACCCTCTGAAATAGAAGCCGCTGAGACCAATGATATGGACTTGATCGACTTTAATTCTACGTATGCTAGTGCACAGATGAGTATGGACGAAACATAATGAAAGTGCTTCTAAACTTAAGTACTACTGTTGACCTGTTTGAACTAATATCATTGAAAGTCATCAACAAGACAAGTGTTTTGAAAAGGTGTGATTTAAAAGCGGAATTTATTACTCTTTTTCTACAATGTTATAAAAACTTATTTGTAAAACAAAGTAAGTAGCGATATTATTATAATGTAATCTTAAATTAAATTAATTTCATGTTTACAAAATAAATTCTTTCAAACATTCTATTCTAAAATATGATGCTGCTTTAGGTTCCTCTTTTTTTGTGTACCTATAGTTTACTGTTTACTTTTACACGTTAAGGGAATGTGGTAAGTATTAAATGCTGGTTTTTAAAACTCGTTTGGGTCATCCGGGGAAAAAGGCAAGCATAACACTAAAAGTAATTTTAAAATATTATTCAGTTTTTTAAACTGCAGGGATTAAATTCATCATTCCTTTGGTTTTAGTTGTACTTTGTAATTTTGTAATATTCTTTTGGAAGGGCTCAAGATAGCCCATAACAATTTGAAAAATACTGCGCCTGGAAAATCTGCACTAGATTTACATATAGGCAACCATAACAAAATTTAATTCATTAACTTTAAGTGTACCCTATAACTTATACTACATAATAAATTGATATATAGGTTATGTAGAAATACGTGCACAAATTGCTTCATCCCCGTAGCCTAGTGATAGCTTAATTACCTATTTTAGATAGTGTAAACTTATTTCAATGCACTTAAGTGCAGTAAAGTACCCAAGGTAAAATCTGTATAATCTGTCTCGACCAAAATGGATTTTAGAAATTTTGACTTATTGTATCATCATCGGTTTTTATAAATAGTAGCGGCTGCTCGAAAATTTGCTTCGCACTAGACGGTAGCCTTTGTCGGTGAGGCGTCGTTGACGTGATTTGTGATGCCGATGTTGTAGTTTGACTTTCCATTATAGGATCGGTGATCTGAAAAGTAGTGACAGTGATTATATAGTAGCCATTAGTAAGCGAGATAACAGTAAATTATTGGTGACACTAAAAACACATAATTGCTTGATTTAAGTCGAGGGAAAAAGTTTGTACATGCGAAATAATAAAAATGAAACTAAATTTCGAATGTATCTTACCCTTATAGGTTTTGTATAGTACTGTTTTCTGTAAGGAACTAAAAATACCCCATGACCCTTTCTCAAAGTTCCTAACCAGTTGGGCGGTAGTTTGTCCATCCTCATTTTGTTGCCCACTTCTCGCCCTACCATCTTGATTTCTTTCATGCTCACGTTGTTAGGCGAACCACAATTATGGTACCATTCACACATGTATTGAATGAATCTTGTATTTTCAGTGAGTTGCTCCATTGAATAAGGCGTATCGGTTCTTTTTCTTATGGATTTTCGATTTAATGTAATAATTGGCTTTGGTGCGGGTTCCCTTTCCATTTTTATGCTTGACGGTAGCACAGTTTCACATTAACAGCTGTATATTGAGTTCTTGGTAACGTTAAATTAACGTAAGCAATCGGAATGTGTGTATATAATCTACACGGTTTTTTATTTTATTTTTTACCGATTACCGATGTGATTGAATTTTGGATTTTGGAACTATCAAAAAAAGATGATTATTTACTTGACAAAATTACATTTTTCACGTGCACTGATAACATTTTTGCATTGGTACTGTCTTTATGATGTATATACTAGGTACAATGGAAGTACTTGTGACTCTCTAGATTTCGGCCTAATTCGCCTTGTATAGCGTTTGGTATATCTAGAAATGTAAATTATTCCATGCAAAAACCTCTAAGAACATCGAATAATACAAGGAACATTTCCGTTTATGCACAGCCTTGAATTTGCATAATATTGAGGGATAATAGCGGTATAGCGGTAGCGGTGTTGGCAGAGTTCATTATATTATACTAAAGTGTGGATAGGGTGTCAAGAAAATTTGGAATCTAAATTCCCACCATAGCGTAGAACCAAAAAATCTGGAAAACGTAGAACATAATAAGGTAGGTAAATACTAATAATAACTGCCTGACTTATTTGTTGTACATACATATCTCAAAATACAGTATACCTTTTATTTCTATACCTAATATACATAAGTAATTGAACTATTGTTTTAACATATGAATTGATATGACTTGCTACAGAGCAAATACTATTTACGTTAGTTCGTGAGCTAAATTCCTAAAATTTTTGTTTTTCATTTTATTTTTACTTTTCAGAAAGCAAGGAAATCGTGGAAATACCAGTTTTAGTAGCTCCATATCTTTAAAATCTGGATTACAATAGCATGATTATTTACATATATTTAAATTAAATATTTTTGAGTATCTTTGCAGCTGCGTGAAACATTATCTGTACTAACGGTCAGTATAGTGTATGTCTACTTATTAGCATGTGTCCTAAAAACGCTATTATAATTACAGTACAAAAGCTATAATAAAAATGCCCCATAGTTAAATATATGTTGTATGTACTTATTAGTAAAAGTGTGAGCAGATATGAGATAGTTTGCATGCTGAATAAATATGTATGTATATGAGTGTATGAAATAAATAAGAGAAGACGAAACAAAGGGAATGTAAATTAATAAAATAATTATATAAAACGCTCTTTATTATTTAGGATCGTAGCTGTACACCAAATTATACATAAAATATATTTTCCTCTCTCTTTCCCATACTATCTGTATCCAAAATACATCCGACTTCAGCTTCATGAGTGCAAAGCAAAAATATTTTTTTGATTACAGCTCATACTCAACTCTGCTTGTGAGTTGCTTTTTCACATATAATATATTATTATTATAGTTCATGTTTACCATTTATTGTATAGAGTCCAACTCTTTCTTATGTATATTTTTTTTAGTATATAACACACTTTTATTTTGTACGAGTTTTATCCCTACTATTGTTTTTAAATAAAAAATTACATATCCCTTTAGTGAATTATCTGGTAATTATACTTGATTACAATATTTTAGTATGAAGATTTTTAGACACGGATGCCAGGGTTTCTGGAGCGAACAAAGTTGAGGAGCTCATCTGAGTCTTCGCAGACGAAGGGTTTGAGATGGTGACAAGCCACATCGTGCCATTTGATTCCGTCATTGTAGAAGTTGTTCAAGATGGAAAGGCAAGCCTCGTCGTTACCCTGTATACAACATGTTCAAAGTGGGGAAAATACAAATACGTTAGCAATTTTTGTTAAGTGCGATTTTTCCCCAACTAAAGTGCGATTAATGATAGTAATTACCTGAGCGATTTCACGGTTATCGGGTTGAGCACGTCCGAATCCTCCAGTGTGTGACCAGTCACCATTAGCACGGTTGTTGCTGGGTCCAACACGAGCCCCAGAGCCGGACCAGAACCATCCGTTGATCAAGTTAGGTTGGAGGTCTGGGCGGTTGCAGCCGGCGAAATTACATTTCCTTCCGGAAGTCCAGATGTAACGAACACGGCCGCGAGCTATTCTTTGCTTCACAAAGTCATTCTCAGCTGGAGTCTCCACGGAGACGGCGTCCATACAATGTCTTCTGCAGATGTTACGTGCGTCCAACCAGTCTACTTCCAAATTTCTTGTGGGTCCATGTTCCCATGAGAAGAAGTAGTTGTGAGAAACACCTCTGGGATCTCGCCATGAAGCATGACGGACTCCTGTAATCATTACAAACAAATCCTTGTTAACATTTAACCAAATATAATGATATATCATGAGCACGCGTGTAATTCACCAGAACATCATAATTTTTCTGTACTTAATCAAACCCAGTCTTCCACAAAGTCGACTCGTGACGCTTGACTATGTATACAAACGACAAGTACGTACAAGACGCTTCTCCAATCTCCAACAATTCAGCTATAAAATAATAACTGTGTGCTCACTCTGTATATATCTGATTTCAATTCTTTAAACGACATAATTGTTATTCTATTTGAGTGTTCGCGATTTATAGTTCGCATTCCATGTGTGATCTCACCGTAAAAGTGAAAGGTCAAGTATGTATGCATATGATCTAGATGA
>JAQFZE010003265.1:0-12898 GCA_034695245.1 Dicyrtomina saundersi | reverse complement strand
AACCGATCACATTCACCTACTTGGAACGCCAACAACACTACCAATCACCTATCAACCACGTCTTCAACGCGCATCTGAATAAACCAGCCTCTTCTCCTTATTTACACAGGAGGACGTCCAGTTTGGGTGGACGTTAAGGTGCACCGGGATTTACGACCCCAAGCTCAAGTGTGCATACCCCCAATCAACGGTGTTTCTTTTTACTTCATGGAAAGTTGAGCTTTATTAAGTGTTCGTATGGCAATCACATTATTGAAACACATGGTCAAAGTGGTTAAATGCTTTAAAATATCCGCTAATGTATATACCTTTAAAGCTATTCCAAGTCGTTTGCTAGAATCCCCCCTTTGCACACACTGGAAGGAGAAAGAAACCTTCGCTCATGTTCTAGGGAAATGCAGTTATTATGGTCTTTAGGGAAATGTCACGTGGGAAGTTTACTGAGGACCATTAGAAATTATGAGGTTTGATCAGATATTGCTAATCGCTTGAGAACACTAGACTGGATTGTTCGTGAGGAAGCAACAAATGGCGTTTCAAAAAGGCAAGTATATGCTGGCGAAGAAATCAAATTCTGGTTACATTCTGTACCCCAACGTAGAACTTGACAACACTACCTTCTGGTAGTATAAGTGCCCATAAAGCATACCCATTCATTAATACCATAGGTAGTAAGATGTATACTGGGAGACGATGAGAGATAGGGAATTGGAAATGCATGGAGATTTGCGTGTACCTTACATACAGCTGTATTAAGAAAGAACTGGTAGATGACCCAGTGGAAGAATTGGATTTGATAGTCCCGCCCACTAAACACCCAGCCCCCCTCCATTCCATTCTATCTTCGCTTCCACTTCCTCGCCTACTCTTCGTCTCTGTAGTTCTCTGCTCCGTCTCTCGTCTAGAAACAACTCAACCGATCTGGTCTCCGTCTCCAGTCTCCAATACTCGTCTTCATCCCATTTCCCAAGTCTCATGTATCCGGCGAATTACTTGCATACTACACACACCGGCTGGACGGACAGAGACTGAGACGAGAACAGCGAACCATTTAAATATACCACATCAACAGCAACCAACACTATCGAACTGTCTACCTTGGCCCGGGCCATGCAAAAACTACGTCATGTCACGGCAAAGATCTTATAGCTTACTCCTCATCCAAAAAAACCACACCAGCTCCTATTCCCTACATATACCCATCTCTTTTTGATCTTATCTCAATGCTATAATATGACTACATGATTAGTTTTAAAGAGAATTCGGAATTTTGCAATAAAACCTTGTCATATCATCAAATTGTCTTTCCGAACTCCCATCCTGCACTACCGTGTCTGCTCATTGCTCATGCAAAGACATTCACTGACATTCTAATATTTTGTTTCAGGATTTCGTGTTAAATTCAGAAGACCACATCGCGGTGTAGACATTTTAATTAAATTTTTTCAGTTGCATAACATGTCATCCTACCTTTATTTTGGTTTTTGTAAGTAATGACATGTTGCGTGTCGTCTGTATACAAAAATGTACTTATAGTATACATATAAGTGGTATTTTTGGATGCGTGCAGAGATAATGTAATGTAATAATGTAATCCCAACCCAATCTATATGCCTTGTCCTAAACAAGGAGTACTTGGACCCTTGCGGCCGCGACGGAGTATGAATGAATGGATTGTATTAATAATAATAATTTATTCATTTAAGTCAATTTGGCCTCAGCCCGTACAACGTTGAATGAATAAATTGTGGCTAAATCAATGATTCAGATGATTTTTAAATTGAAAAATAATTCGTCTGTACTGTGAGAGTGTAGTTGCCGGTAATGCCATACCCTTTCAGTTCTACAATCCCGGCCACTCAAAAAAGTGTCTTGAACTGAATAGGAGATTGCGTTTTCATTTTTCGGTAGGTTGGAAGCTGACCTACCTGATTAACCTGATACTGATACAGGAAGGATCCGATATTAATAATTATATACATACCATACTATGGGGCCATGCACACAAACTGTAGACTACAGTGTGAAAAAACATTTCCTCCCCCTCCATCGTGAAGAGTAGAATGGAAGCTCTCAAGTATGAAACACCTTGAACTTGACTCGTGCACACACAAGGAAAAGAAAATCTTGGCCATATGGAATTGATTATTATTGATACAAAATACTTTTAGAGGAGCTACTGGGCCAGACGAGCCAGGCCAGACTGCAGCAGCACACGTAATTACATCATGTATGGACAGCCCTGAACTTCAAAGGAGCTCTCCAAGTCCAACGCTTCTCTCGACACCATAATATACCTGTACTAATGCTAATAGTACCGAAGGTAAAGGCGGAAAAGGTAAAGGTACTTCTCACTTCTCAAAAAGGAAACCAAGTCGAGACGGAGAGAAATAAAAGAGAGATAGATACTTAGATACCTATTCGACTATATTAAATATTGCCTATATAGTCTCCGTGGTTGTTGTCGTACAAGCAAGCAAGTCATAACCATGTTTTTTTAAGACGACCACGAACGTAGAGACTATCTATAATGGCTTTACCACCATAGACCCTACTACCGTATTGATTGCAACCTGCCGGGTTTTGAACACGACGTAACAACTAAAGAAATCCCAAATGTTTATAGTAATACTATAATGGCATGGTTACGCTGCTCAACGGGCTCAGTTCTTTGATTCCTATTTCCAATTCACGTTTCCTCTGATCCAATATAATATATCATGCAGTTCCAGATCCAGAGTCACAGTCTACGTCCATAGTACTATAGTCCCCACTGTCTGCAGTATATACGCTAATCCTACAGCAGTGATATTGTATTTTTACTGTATACAGACTTGACGAATAATCTAATCTCTACTACAGGTCTACGCCGGAATACCAGAATAGGTTGTTTTTTTGTGTGTGCTCGACATTGAAGATCATGCTCTCTTTTAGGTATACGCACTACACACCTAACTACTGTGGGCTGGATGTCGAATTTGGACACCCAAATTATGACGGGAAAAAGGCTATGATCAAATGCATGTCGAATCTAGAGTGAGTTGTTACGTCATAAGGGCAAAGTTGGAGTGAGCTCAGAGTACAATCCGGTTCTCTGTCTCCGTCTCATGTTGTACTTGGTGGTGGTGTTGTGGAGAGTCGTCGAAATGTAGAATAGAAGTTGTGTGGAAGAATCCACCGATTCGATTACGAAAGACGAAGACGAAAGGACGAGTCCCCAATAGGTTTCTTCTTGTAGAATATAACTGGTGATGCGTTTTGCTGGTTTTGCTTGGTTTGTAAACTTGAGTGACTTTAAAAATTAATCAGTCAATGTAAAGGCGACGAAGATATCAGGAGCACTACTATGGTTATGGTGGGGTATAGTTATAGACATAGGGAGGCATAAGTACATACCCCGAGATTCCCAATTTCACAGAGAGTTGATATTGATAATAGTACCATCCCGGAGGCAGCCACAGAATTCTCAGGCCGATATCTTGTATTTATTATGCCTCTCCGCCATGCTATATACCGGCACCGGCTAGATTTTAAATTCTTCTGCCAAACGCAGAAGCTCCGTACATACCATGGCACATTATTATTTATCTTCACGAAGGGGAAGTCAAGTAGTTATAGATTTCCTTCATGTACTTCGTCTGTAGACATCCACTATACAAATAGTATGAGTTAGAAGTAATTTATTATATTTGTAAGGAGCCATATACTTCCTAAGTAAAAGCCTTTTTTTTATTTAAAAAAGAAACCACCTTCTCGTGCTTGTCCCTCATTGTCATTTCAGTGTGAACTGTGGGCTCAATCTGTTTCTGTTTTTAGGATCCTCATATTTGTGCATGTATGTGGTGGAGGGAAGGAATACTTAAGCATCAACTTTAACTTTAAGTTGGACCGTTTCACAGGGAACTAAAAGCCCATCCGCTCTCTCCATAGAATATTTGTAGGCACCTACCTTCATAGGTACGCATAGCTACAGCACATCTCATTATTTTATTTTATTGCAGTCCATGCAATCCCCCGACTGTGAGTACATTTTCACTTCCAATTCCAGTCTAAATCTAAAAGGAATGGACGTGGTCGTGGGCATCATCGTGGGCAAGTGTATAAGATTAAAATGCAAACAGGATTTAGTGAGTACAACTAAAGCATGATATTTAAAATCCGTACATATACTTATGTAAGAAAGAATCTGATGAGTACTTAACGAGGTAGGTCCGCATAAGTAGGTACATATTGGAGATATATTCTTATGGTGTAGTAACGATAATAAAATATGACAATGATTACGTAAGCATATTAGAGACTCATGGCCTGCTTGCTGGACGTTTAGCGAGAAATGACTTTGGAGAACCAAGTGGAATAATATTAAGAATAGACTCACTTATTATATGAATATTGTATATTATTATATTCTTTGTGAGTGAGTGAGTGTCTGTTCAGATTCATGTTTGCTACGGTGGCTGCGGCTGCTTTTATTTTTCCAAGACTCACATAAAGATTAGACTAAGCACATTGACTGACAAGGTGAGAAACAGACAAAAGCTGATAATAATAATATGATGGTTGGACGGATGTAGTGATCGAAATGGTTTGGTCCGGACCAGAACAAAAATACTGGTCTCGTCTGGTCCGGGTCCAGTCCACTACTTGGTTTAATTATGGAGCATTTTTAAAATTTTCAATGGATATTTTAATAATAGTGAAATCCCCACCAACAATTAATTTCAGGTAAGGTAATATTTTCCTAGTTAATTTTGTTGGATTTACTGGTCCGAAGTGATTGGGTCTGGTCCGGTCTGGTGAAGTCCATAAAATTAGGACCAGACCAGCCCATTTTGATCACTAGACGGATGGATGCGTATATATACTAATATTCATGAATTATACAGAACAATGAGCAGCAAACAGACTATCTTTTTCGAATTGTATGAAACCCTACTCACTATTAGTATGTATATAGTGTCCCCACGCATAATTACTTACGAACCTATATGTAGGAATGTATGATCATCCAAAATCCCTTATAAACAGCACTGCTAACCACTATAAGCTACCAGACCAGCCAGCCAGAATCTTTACACTACACACACACGCATAACAAGTTACACTATCGCTGTCGCTAAAAAATGAAAAAATACCCAGAGTCTATATAGATATGTACCTCTACTGGATGAGCCCACTCCGCTGCCATATGGAATATGGAACATGAATGAGCCGTGTCTGAGCTAGTGTGTCTCCGTCTCAAGTCACATAATAATTCCTATTCCATGGTGAATACGCTAAGTATTTTTTCCATTTTTTTTTGTGTGCTTATTGAATTTGAATACGCACAGTGCACAGGCACAGGAGACGGGCTACGGATTTGGATTGGAGTTGAGGAATATGTACTACAGACATAGAGGAGCATAGGAGCAGGACTTGAGAGTCTTTTAAAGAGAGTATCTGCAGGATTTGGATGAGAAGGATTGGGTGAGGAGGCAGGCAGTGGCAGTGCGAGTGGAAATACAGACGCTCAGTTTTCCACAGTACAGAAGACGGAGAGAGAGAGAGATACACGCTTTTTTCAAGTAAGAATTGAAATCTTCCAAAATCCAAATCCAAGAGGAATATGATGCAAGATGTAGAATGTAGGTAGGTACATGTCTGTAGAATGTAGATTGTGGATGAGGAGGGTGTACTACGAGTAGAACTACAATTCACAATACTACATACTAATTGGCTCACGGTTACAAGCACAAACCATTGACTGACATTATCACCGGTCTTCTCTCCCTCCACTCCCCTCGCCTCCCCACCACCTCACTACAAACTACACACTCCAAGCTGCAGGACTACAAAGAAAGCTTGATGGGAAGAGGGGACTCAAGACCAAGACACCAGATACCAGATTACTCCCGATGAGCAAAATAAAATATGCATAGATAATAGGGAGAGGAGAGGAGATGAGTAACACAAGTCTACGTGTAACATCACTTGAATTTGAGCCAACCTTACGGCAAAATTCTTCCCTTCCCTCCACACACACACACACACACACACACACACACATCTTCCTCAACCTCAAGGAGCACCAAGTGCCAGACAGTCAAGAAGCAATGAGACTCACACGAGTTCTTTTCCTTATTACATTTATTTATTGAATGTACAAACCCCATTGAGAATTGGGATGGTGACCCTTCTTTCCCTCGTCGTATACTTTCCTATATTCTCACTCGTCCTCGTATTTGTATTGACCGGAATACGGATTCTTTCCTCGCCTATGTAATTACACGCGAAGCTCGCACTCTTCTTCAAGCAAAAGGGCAAACGGTTGCAACAGACTTTGACTTCAGATGCAGCAGTATAGTTACATCAAAAAATAAAGTCATATTTTCAGTTTTATGAAGTCGCGGCATATTATTTGAGTACGTCCGTCACTCTGACCTCTCTTATCTCTCCCAAAGGGTTCCTGTACAATTACCCACAAATACAATTGACCTCTTGATCTTATAGCTCTTGCCCTCTGTACTTAACACATGGTCCAAGTTAGAAGGTAGAAGGTACTTAGCGCAATGGATCAATTATATGAGAAATAAGAAACTGAGACAGACACAGCTGCTCTCTGTACTCTGCGTCTGTCTACAACAATTCAGGTTTTTTCCTCTTGCCCTTTTTTTCCCCAATTTTCTAATTCTTAAACCTCATAATTTTTATAAAAAGCCCCAATTTAAAATTTAGGAACTTTGGGGAAATTTTGTCCCGTGCCTTGAGTATTATTGATACAACAAGCGACATGTTTATTTTTAAATGACAGACGATGATCGGTGTCGGTGTCGGTCGTCGGTCGGTGAGGCCATATGCATGTAGGTACATATTATATTGAGAGGTATTTCCTTGAATTGGAATTATCCCTTCAAGGGTATGACTCTCTCTCTCTACTCTTTTTAGGATTCGGCCCACTATGTTTTGGTTAATCGTCTCTATTCTTTTTTTTCCCTCTCCTTTGTTTTTTTTTCTTATACCCAAGTCTAAAAATACACGATTGAAAAATGTGAGCCAAACAATGTTTTTTCCCAGCGTCCATTTATGATTCATGTATTTCGTATATGCAGTCCATCCTTCCTCCTATGCCTATGATATGAGCCATGTGCATGTATTATGTATAGTTAATAGTTCCATGGAGTATTTTTCTGACTGATATTTTTGGATTCAAAATTGCATAACCTTTCAACAAGATGATGAGCGTACTCAATTTTTATATGCGAATAGGAGTTAATCCCTAAATCACGAGCGTACACACCGACCCTGTGTGCTGCAATTCGAATATTAGATATGGATAGAATAAAGATTATCAAGTCAATTTGGAACAAGGGTGAAGAAACAAGATATTTGATACACTAATTTATGTAGTGTACAGGTTCAAACTGTGTTTTGTCTATCATCTCTCTCTCTCTCCCCTGTCTGTCTCTCAATTGTAAAGGCCTTACATAATAATAATAATGTGGACGCGTATATCTATAGATGAGACTCGTACTCTTGTGAGAAGTAAATCAAAGGCTCTACTTCTGCCCCATTGAAAATCCAGTTTTGACTCAAGCATTACTAAAGCTATGGGATCGAGCAGTCACTTGTAGCTATGGCTATATAGCACACATACAATCATACAATGTACGGTATAATTTTATTGTGAATATTTTATTTTAAAAAGGAATAATTTATTGCCGACTTATGGACTTTAACATGGCATCTCTCTCTCTCTGATTCATCGGATGAGAAGCATTTTTACAAACTCCAACTCCCATAGCCATAGCCCCTGCCAACTGCCAAGAATCTACATACAGATATCAGTAGCCCTTTAGTATCAAATTTTTGCGGAGCACCAATACCAATACCAATACCAAACCATTGGAAAACGGAATGCCTATGCTGCCGTGTCTGTTCTGTATACACACGGAATTACAATTTGATTAGGTGCAAACATGAAGAAGACAGTCTACATATTATGCACAGAGTACACACACGAGAGGTGATGCGACCTTCCAATAAGTGTGAAATAAATTTGAAAGTGTGAAAAGTCTAAAGGAAGCCATCGCATTGTCAAGTGCAACAAACATGGGTGACGTAAGTAACAGCTCTACAAAATGTTACAATTTGCAAAAAATGTGTGTCGTACATTTAAAAATTATGTATTTGCAACTGTGTACGTACGAATTATTTATGACATAATTTATGCTTCATCTAGACTCTCAATGGTGTCCCAGTCGTAGAGGTTGGTATAGGTACTTGTCAATGAAAAAGGGGGGCAGATGATGACTCCCAAAGTCAGTGTAACGTGTGTACAAATTACAAATTTAAATAAGGCTCCTATTTTCTGAATTTCCTAGTTCATAGAATGGAGTGAATTTTATTAGAAAAATGTGATCTGAATAGCGTAATATTATTTATGTAAAAAAATCGTGCAAGTGCGGTGTGCGGTGACTGACGCGACTTCGACTCATCGTCAGCCAGACTACTGACGACGACGACCGAGCACCGTTAAAAGTTGCGTGCATTCGTAAAATGTTGAGCGTTCTTTGAGCATCGTGCATGTGGTCATGCCTCTTTGTGTGTAGTCCAAGTCGAAGTCCAAGTCGAATTCGAATTCGATCACCAATTATTGTAAGAATATATTGATGATATATAGAAGATCAGATCAGCGTCTGTGCAATTCAATCCAATCCAAAAATTTGCAATCTGGTTCTTTTCTTCCTTTGTTTCTGTGTACCTTTTCAAGCTTCACTTTGACTAAAAGTTACTACTTAATTAACATTTTTAAACGGAATTCATTCCTAATAATTGAACTTCAAGTTTCTAAAACCTTCCATTTTCCCCTCATTCCAGATACAATGACATAGTTAATATTGTATATTTTATATTTTTTGCATATGATATGAGACGAAGAGAAAGAGAGGAAGGAAACTCGGCAGGTGGAACGTATAATTTACACAGTAGTACATACTTCTTTTCAGAATTTTCAATTTATACAATTAGAATCGTTTGTCCAGTTTTCCCTACCCCATACCCGACTCGAGACCCCCCAGCCAGCCTCAACCATCCTTCTTTGCATGTAGCATAACTTTGCTATGTTCCACCATTGCATATTGTTTTCAAGCCTGGAAACATATATCTTGATCCCTGTATGATAAAGTTGTATGCAGCCATTTGAAACAATAAATTTTTTTTTTGATAAATGTGCAAATTAGGCTACAGCTGTTATTTTTTCCTTCTGATAATATGACGTAAAAAAATAAATGTTACAGATGCATAGTGTACAATGTACATTAAAAAGCACTACTTGTACTACCTATGAATATACAATTTCAATTCTAGGAATAACTTTTGTGCACAACATGATTTATATGTATGTTTACTCTTTCTATGAATATAAAATGAAATGCTATTTGTAAATGTTATGGGATTTAATTTTTTAAAAAACCTTTATTGCACGTCATTGAAACAATACCATATTATTATAATGAAGTATTGTTTTCCCATATTAATTGTTGCCACACGTCCGCAGTCCGCAGTGAAGTCGAAGTTATATACCTATACAATAGTTATACATAGGCATAATCAACTATTCTAGAAACATTAATATTTTCCATTAAATCCCACACATTAAGCAATAATTGTTTTTGAAATTTATTTGATAATTAAAAAAAAACGCAACATTCTTCATAATTCCAGCCACATAATATTTATTTGTCAAATTAATGTCAATCCCACCCAGACCAGACCAGGGAATAAGCTGTAAGAGGATTATATTTTTTTGTTGATAATTACACGTTATTCGTGCTTAATCGTAATTCATAATAAATGTGCAAGTATTGCAATTCTCCGAATTTTGTATTTACTTTTTTCCATACGTCCTTTTCTATTATGTCAAGAGTAATGGGACTATGTGCTATTGCTGTCTTCAATCTTTTTGATTTGATTTAAGTTTTTTAAATTTTTTAAAAAATTTTGTGTTCCATTCTTTCTAGTATTTTCCCAATTCATTTTCCATTCTTCGCTAAGTTGCACACCTGCAAACAAAAACAAAGTGCTTAATTGAACTAAACTAGCAATAATAAGGGAGATATAAAAATATAAAGTTTGGGAATAAATTATGCCAATTCTCACTCACAAGTTCGTAGAACAAGTTTTTCCCCGATGGATTCATAAATCTTCTCAATACACTTCATTAGAAACAGTCTCATCTCTACCGTAAGTGTGGACAAGTTAAAGTTTGTTTTTACAGAAAAGTAATCATGTTATACATATATATGTATCTACAGGCATATACAATGTACATCTATGTATATAATTCTTGTGCATTAGTAAATCTGTATTTGAATGCCCAGCCTTTGGTTGTAGTTGTAGGTTGTAGGTTGTGAGTACTATTAAAGATCCCGTGTCTCTGTAGTCTGTACTGATAATCAAAGTCAAATATTCATATGTATATTAGCTCGCCAGATTCCAATCCAATTCCTAGTACAGGAGTTGCACTTGTACACAGTCAGTCAGTCGTCAGTGTGACAGTTAATGGTTGCATCAAAAGTCCAGTAAGTACGTATACCAATGTCACATTTATTTAAACAGTGTTATTCAATATAAATTAAATATTGACTATGTATGTGTATGTTTCTACACGCGGATCAATACACAAGTTGTGTGATTTAATGGGATGTGACTTCAGATTCACAAGAGGTAAACTTGTCAGATTTACAGATATGTTCTTTAATAGATTCAAGCTGAATTTAGTCATAGTGAATTTGATCATAGTCATTCTTCCGCATGCGATGGTGTACAATAATGTTGAAATATGAAATACAACAAATATCTGACTTTTCCAAACAAAACCATTCAGAATCCAGACTGATTCTGATAATCTGATTCAAAACTTACCCCATGAATAAAACACAATAATAACCATCCACTTAAATGGAGCTAAATAGCATACGCTATACGAATACGAATACGAGGCTAGTAGGTCTCATATAGAGGGACTGTGTCACTGTAATATGTAATTATATATATGCTACGTACGTAAACTGTATATTGAACAATGGATGTATCCATATGTAAATAAAATATTTGTGAGACTATAATAATACAAATGTATATACTCGTACTAGTGGAATGGAAATGGAGAAAGTATAACGTTTTAAGTGAGCATAGTAATAATCTTTTAACATACTTGACATGGAAGAACATACTTGGTAATAATACAATGTTTTTCAACACCAACTCCCAGCAGCCCCCAGCGTCGTCACAACTTTAAATAATTATATATAGGCATTTTGTGAATATTTTAACTTTTGCAAATCCTGTATAATATAATGCGTTTTTTTTGGTTTCCCCTTCAGCATCAGCATTGTGTTATTGTGTGCATGAATTCCATAATATTTTACATATAGTTCTCCAAGTCAGTACGTATACAAAAATGTACGAGTTCATGTCATGTCATGATATCCCTCCCACAGTTACAGTGCAGGTTACATACTTAAAATGTAAAATGACATGAAATAATCCCCTCATTATCCCCTATGTACCACTACTACCACCACTGTCAACCGTCATTACTCCCATACCACTCCATCACGACACTCTACGATATACGAAAACGACCATCATCCTCATCATCATGGATATATATTATTATTATTTTGAGTATCATAAATATGAATGCCAAATGCCAATTGCCAATTGCCGATTGTAAATTCATTAAAATATTTTCGATGTCGCCTCGTCAACGGATGCTCTCTCTCCTGCTCCCTTGCTAAATATAAAGCAACGCCAAGTCAGCTCAATGGGACTCTGAATAAACAATAAATTCCTTTTGATTCATTTTTCATTGTGCTGATTCCTTTCCTTCTCTATAATAATATGACAAACTGACATTACAAAATTACTTATATTCAGTTTATTACATTATATTGCCATTTCAGTGAGGCTGTCACTGTTACCCTTCCCATAACTGTATCCCCTTTCTATATTCCAAAGTTCGCGTAACCTGTCATAAAATCATAAATGTAGGATAAATAGAAAAGCATTGGGATATTGAGAATTATTTTGTTATTGGATGAGAATTTATAAATCCTCTTATAGCTTCGCGTGTATAGCATTAATTTCATTCTAGCAATATTTTTTTAATCCGTATACCTACTTTTACGTTAACAGTTTTAACAACTTTTAATTTTTTATACTGACTGCTCCTATATCTCTAATTTCTTGTATTACGCTAAACTGTAGTACTCTTTTGATTTTTTTTCATTGATTGTAGTGTGGAAGGTGCCATGGGCTCTCATTTGGAGATAATAGTGACATTAGGAGTAGTATTAGCCGTACTTCTATTATCATAGTTGATTTTATTACTAAATGAACTACAAGAACAATTTCGTCGTCGTAATTTGGCGTCGTCGCGCGGGTAGAATTTAAGGAAGGATTTAAAGTTACACTTCTGACTACGATTTTAATCAAGCTCTGACATGACCTAACATTAACAAAGTCTACCGTTTTCTTGTGATTGCACTGAGTCAAGTTGGAAAAACAAGAGTTGGAGTTTTGCGGAATCTAAATAATTAGTTTTGTTTCCTGTAATGGCTGACAAGGGAATAACATATGGTTCCACGGAGCGATATGTGGAGCCTCTTCATGATTTGAGTATTTTAGCAGACAGGTCATTTATTCTCACACAATTATTATTCTCACACATAGAAATATTATTGATAATTAACACATTAAAAAATAACCTCCATTGTTATTAGTGGTACGCTTCCCTCATAATTCTTTTGTTACTTCATACATACGCACACACAGAGACAATTATTTTATATTTTAACCTGTGGCCTGTCAGTGTTGTATGGATGGTGAACATTTTCAAATTACATGGTGTACTTAC
>JAQFZE010003264.1:0-12902 GCA_034695245.1 Dicyrtomina saundersi | reverse complement strand
TGAGTAAAATAACAGATCGAGAATTAAAAACGATAGCTAGATGTTATATTACGATTGATTGTATTTATGGTTCATTATGACATTTTTATTTTAGCATTTTGACATTTTTGCGTATAATTATATTACAATGCATAGCTTCTACACATATATTTTTTGAAGAAAATGCGGTAAAGCTTGGAAAAACTGATTAATTGTAGAACAACCAAATAATTAGATGAAATGTGATAAAACTGGTTATTTCGTGAATAAACTGGATATTGGATCGCAAAATTTACCTTTAGGTTATTTCGTGTTTAGTTACATTGCAATACATAGGTTCTACATATATACAAAGTTGAAAAGACATGGAGTTGTGTGCTTGATATATAGTACTATATAGAAGCACGTGATCGGGATATAGAGTCATGTGGAAATTGTTATCGATACACAATAAAATCTTAATGTTGGAGTCTGAAGTGTTAAAGCTGATGTTTGGCATCTGTAAATATAAAGTTAATTGTACTCGGTAAACTTCAGATTTTGTAGTAATGTGTTACGTCACACAAAAATAGTTACATTGGAATAAATAGTAGCCTTTTTCAATATATGTAAATCACATGGAAGTAAGTGTAGTGGATATAAAATTGTGTGTTTGATTGTTGTTTACTTTTTTTACACAAAAATGCAACCAAATAAATACACTGAAATTGAAGACGTGGAGTTTTGCTCTGAGTGTAAACTGGAGAAGGGTGATTTTGAAATTAATGAGAACATGTTAAGTTATTACTCAATGGCAGCCTCAACCGTATGGGGCAGTCACATGTAGTGTAACGTGTTATAGCTTATGTTTTTCTTCTACAAATAATGTATAGTGCTATTTATATGTACGTATCTACATAATCTGATAGGCTTTGGAAATACTAGACCGATTTTATTTCTGCCTATTTACATAATCTGATACACTTTTAAAATGCGCCAAACTCCACTTAAACTTCTCCTACTTAAATTTCTGATTTAACTAAATTAAGGGTCGCCACAAACAACGGAAGGGGGAGGGGGATACTTAAAATGATGATACTTGGATAACGTCATTTATGAACGATCCATGTATGTATTCCTGTAGCATTCTGCATTTAAAGTATTTGTTCCTATAACTTTGGAATAAATGCCGAGAGGATTTTTTAAATAGTGATATCTGGAAGACGTCGTTTACGGACGATCCCACTATGTATACTTGTAATATACCATAGTAAAGAAATCCATTTATTTAACTTTAGAACTAATGCCAGGGGGATTCTGCAAATAGTTATATTTAGACGACCTAATTTATGGACGACCCTGTATGTCTAGTAGTAACATCCGACTTTATGGTAATATTAGTTTGTTAAATTTTGTAACTAATGACTGGGGGATCCTTAAAATGGTAATGTTTGAGCGACACCATTTATGGACGATCCTTGTAAGTGCAATTAACTATATGTATTTAAATTATGAGTCCAATGCACTTTGTCATATATTGTGATTTTCCACATTATATGTAATGAAGTAGCACTGTAGGGATTGTCCTGTATGATATGCCATCGTTAGTGCTGGTTGGGTATGGGTGACACTTCATGCTAAATGTGACCGTTAAAGATATGACGCACCCTGCAGGTACGCCCTTTTGTATGTATGCACATAAAGAAAGCATGGAATCCCTGTTTTTAGTAACACAGAAAACGAATAATTCAGATGCTGGTTTTCTTCCACTGATAATTACGGGAACAGCAACATGACCAATTGTTACTAAAACAATACAACACATGTATGTGCATTGCATTTAAAGTCGAATAAAATTTTTCCCACTTCAGTCGGTTAAGAAATGCTTTATTAATCAACATTAATTATCACCTAATTAAAAACTAATTTTTTACTAATCAAACAAAACTTCTCAACTCAGTTAACATTGGAGATTCTTCCATTTTGCTTTGAGTGTGAATTAAAGACGGTGGATTTTGCAATTAGTGAAAGCATAAAATATAATTTAAAGTTAGTTTAATGAGCTTATCATTCTTGCCTCCTAACCTTTCAGGAGTGTATCAAACGGGAAATTTGTAAGCACATCTTCTTGAAGGCACAGTTATCCATAAAAAAAAACTTGCGTTTTAGGCATGTTATTCACTGTAGTTAATATTTCAAAAGTGTTGTGTTGAATTACGCTCGTTGATTGTCCTCCGAATATAAATTAAGTTACGTCTCTTGCCGCTCTGCCTCATCCCCATTGTTTCGATTGCCATAAATATTGGCGAAGGTTGAAAAACATTTCGTTGCTATACGCCAACGTAACCGCAACTGAAACCATTCATACCAAATGGGGAAGCGTTCACAAATAATGCTAAGTTGGTGCACTTGTATACTAACGACATGTTAAAAATAGCCATTTGCGCAAATGGCTAAGCTTATGACATGAGGGTTCTGTAATTGGGGATTTCTTGGTGACCTCATTTATGGACGACCCCTAAGTTTATATTTTTATATTCCTTACCCAATTTATCTCTATTTTTGTCCTCCACTTTGACTTTGTTTTTGAGTTTAACACTTTACGCATTTTGCAGGATTCATTTTGTTTGCGTGGTTCCAATAATTGAACTCTAAGCAACATCTGTTTAGTCATTTGTTTCGTCCCTGTACAACTTCCGCACATTTCCAACTCCATAAAAGTACGTTCAACAAAAGCGATATGATTAATGGTGGTTACGATCTTTTGACAAGTGCGAATTGTTCTATTCTCATGTTTTCAGGATGAGGGTATTCAACCTTTTTGGTATGTAGTTAGTGCATTCTGCTTCAAAAATGGTCAAAATTGAAAAGGTTCGTTCCTTCAAACAACTTTCACACGACCACAACTACGCCTTGGCAGGCTTGTGCTAGTTTTTAATTGCCATCATACTATTTCGTTTTACACAATTGCCTATTGAATGGTCTCGGAAATTATCACAATTTTCCGACAACTCCAAAGTCAAAACTTCACCACTACGTAAACGGGTACTATTAACATAATGCTTAATCAATGCTTAATTAATACAGCCATTGCTGTCCATGGCATCATTTGATGTAACTCTGGGGTGGTCCACAAATAATGTCAACAAACTGTTACCTAAATTGAGACGGCCAATATCTGTCTCTCTTTCGGTATAAGTTGCAAGTTCCAAAAGGAATGCTAAGAAATCTAAGATTCCGAGCCCACGGTCGCTAAATTCGGCTTGGCGGGCAAAATGGAAAAAATAAGAGTGATGTACTAATCTTTTGCCGTACAGAATTAAACAAAAGTATCGCCGACGCCGACACATAATAAAGTCAAAAATAATACTGTTGAAAAGGATTCAAACAGACTTAACTGTGGTGTTGAGAATTATGTAGTTTGCTGTTATTGAATTAAAATTTTCTAATGTTTGTAGAAAACACGTCAAGAACACAGATGTGTGGACGGAGTTCTTTGTAGGACCCACGGCCATTGTACTACAACTTCAATAGACCTAATTACGTCGCACATGGGAACAAGGGTCATAGTTAATTTATGAGGCAGTTCATCCGCCACTTTATCTCCAAATTCAAGCAGCATTTTACAAAAATGGAATCGAATAAGCAAATATTGAAACAAGTTGAAAACAATTCAATTCACATTCAGTTTCCTCAAGGATGGTCGCCTATAAACATCCTGTCCCGCATTGTACGAGCATCACTTCGTTTTTGAACCAACCCGAAACATCATCCGTTTGAAAGAAGCAAAAGTCTTTTTCGTTCTGAAAACCGGGAAAATTTTAAAATAAAATGCGCGGCATTACTCTCTTCTGCTTCGTGGCTATCACTGCTTTAGCTGCGCTTTCCTTTCTTCCAACGTCAAATGTGAGTAACTCATTTTCTAAATTCAAATCCACTTTTTGATTTCGTCTTATTTTGTTTGATTTATTATAATTTTTGTTTTCCTTTTACTTCTCAAGGGAGAACGATGCGGTCTGGAGACATGCAAGGATGATGAATTTTGCACGACGTAAGTAGTAAAACGCTACTTTGCATTTTACATTTTAAAACAATTTCAATTTTTTAAGTATTTATGGGAGTAACTCGCGGCAGTACCTTCTGTGTTTGAAAAACATTAGAAAAACATTAACTTTAAAATCGTCACGCGACGGGAACGGTAGACAAAAACTTTAATGGTAACTTTTTTTCTTTTGAAAATTAGTTTTTTGAATTTGTCGCGAAAGAATCCCTTCAGACGTTTCATTATGTGCAGTCACTACAAATGGCCAAATGTTGCACATGATTTTAATGACAACGAGTTTTAGAATTGATTTATTGGACTTTGCCGTTTAGGTCTAGAAGAAACGACGTTTGAAAATCAGTCAAAAGCAATAATAATTTATTTTAAAAAAAACATAAAATGACCAGAGAGAAGATTAGTTTAATTTTGGGTTTATGAAGCTGAATTGTCTAAGAACTTCAACATTATGTGTGTTCTAAGTTAGGCCGTGTAAGCTGACTAAATTAATGTACATTATAATAAATAAGCGTTGTAATTTATAGGGTTGGGAATCATTTTAAAGTCAAGACGTGTAAAAAGGTAAGTTTTTCAATTCGTTTATACAGTGAAAGCACCCACCATACATATATTTTTTATGCAGAACTACCCAAGAAATGTTTTAATAGGTTGACGATTAATTGTCGTTTACGTTTTTTCACTTCATTTCTGTTGTTAGAAGGGACAAGAGGGTGAACCATGCGGCGAGTCGCGCGATGCACCCTGTTTGGACGATCTAAAATGCATGTAAGACTTGGCTTTGTGCTTACAACAACTACATTTTTTTATTTGAAATTTTTAATTATTTAAAGTATTAATTAGAAGCCTCGGTTAAAATAAGATGGGTAATGGTTAATATTTGTAATTAATTAGAGACGGAGCTTGTACTAGAGCTGATGCTACTACTGATAGTACTAGTACTACTCCGCCTCCGGAGGAATAGTTGCCTCGTGGACCTAAAAATAAAGGCAAGTCGGCTCAAGGAAAGATGCCTCTCAACTCAGACCAAAGCAACCAAGCCGCCACTTCTAATATAATTCAAATTAAATTCTGCAATTATCAACTTTCGTTTTTGAAACTCACAGTCAACAGTAAAGGAATAAAATTATATTCATGCTTTGTGCCTAATTATGTTGTTCTCCTTCTATTTCAATATTTTTGCTGCATTTACAAAATTGCATTAATTCCACGCACTCATTTAGCATTCATTCCACATAATGTCAAGTCGCATTCCTTTAGTTTTAGCGCCAAGCCTCACGATTAAGTTTACAGATGCTTCCGATAGGAATTTGGATTGGAGGGCACCAAGTTTGTAGATAGCCGGTTTTGACTATTTGACTCACATTAAGCATATATAGCAACAGCAGAGAGTCAATTAGGGGCACATGACATAATTCCTTCCTTCCTAATAACGCCAATATTTTTCATCGAATTTTAGAATTTATGAATAAAATAAGTAGAGATAGAAATTGCAAAACTGACAGCGCATTCAACTCATTATTCTAATCGTAAGATTTTAATAAAATTATCGTCTAGTTGCATATTCCTATCAAAACATAGTTCAATTTTTGAAAACTTGTTGTTTGAAAAATCCCTCCACAAAGTGTTGTATGGGCCAGCGTCAATCCTGAATTTTTTTTCCTTTTTCATGGGCTTTGACAAAATATGTCACTCGTTGAAATCGGCCCAGTATTTGAAAATGTTACCAAATTAAGTGTTTACATGTAGGTACCTACCTAATAATTTTCTTACCATTAGGAAAGAAGACCGAACAGCTCAGGGTCTTACCGATACCTGCAGTTCCCGTGCCATTTGTTTCCGTGCCTTCAGTCCAGTCAGATAGTCCTCCTCCCATAGCAATACCCTAGGCGTAAGCCCGGGCGACCCCGAAAAAGTCACAATTGTCTCACTCAGGGTTGTTTTTCAATTTATTTTATCGTATACCAACATAAAATTTATGATTATACGTGCTTATACACAATATAATAATTCGAATAAACTAACTCAAGTCCATATACGACGGCATTACATCTTTGATTTTGGGGCCTAAATTGCAGGGGCCGATTACATAGCGGGCTCAAATAGCAGGGACCGATTTTCAGGGGACTATTGCTGGGGGACCACTTTTAGGGGCAATTTGGCCACCGTACCATGTGCCAATAGATCCAAAATGAACTAATTTATTAAATTACTAAAACTATCCAGAGTCAATTACCCTTATAAACAATATTATTTGGTCAGAAACTTCATTGTGTAACTTCTATGCAATTGCCTGTAATTCAATTTGCTATAAATTCCCATCGGAACAGTGGAATTACGTGATAATTGTATCATGTGGCTTCTTTGCCAGAGATTTGCATTTTTAGCTAAAACCTGAATTCACTGTCTACAAACAAAATGAGGTGCTTAAGTATCTCACATATTGGCCACGAGATATACATATCGCTACTGAAGAAGCTAAATTGCATATCTCCATTTTTGACTTAAATTGCTTACAATTTGTTTTTTCAACACATTTTTGAAAGGTGCAAAATGTTCCACATATTGCAGATGCAGATCTCGATTTTTTGACTTAAAAAGCTTTTAATTTGGTTTTTCAGCACAATGTCCAATAATAAATGCTTGTCTATTTTTTCATACATAAATGAGCGCAATTAAATGCACTACAAAATTAAGTTGTGGAGTTTTGCTTTGAGTGTAAATTATAGAAGGCCGTGATTTTGCAATTAGTGAAAACAAAATATACATTATTTTGATGAGCTTATGATTCTTGCCTTCTATTATTACAGCAGTAGTATCAAACGGGAAATATGTAAATCCATCTTCCAGGAGGCACAGTTATCCATCGGAATGCCTACTTGCTTTTAAGTCATGTAATTGAGGGTGGTTAATATTTTACAAGTGTTGAATAACGCTCGTTGATTGTCCCCAAAATATAAAAATAAAGTCTCTCTCCGCTCTGCGTCATCCCCATTGTTCCTATTGCCATAAATATTGGCGAAGGTTGAAAAACATTTCGTTGCTATACGCCACCGTAACCGCAACTCAGACCATTCACAACAACAAAGGGATCGTTCACAAATGATGGTCAGTTGGTGCACTTGTATACTAACGACATCCCATGTTAAAAATAGCCATTTGCGCGATGGCTAAGCTTATGATATGGGGGTAGTGAAAGTGGGGATTTTTCGATGACTTCATTTGTGGACGACCCCTTATTCATATTTTTAATATTATTACCCAGTTCATCTCCACTTTTGTCCTCTGCTTTGACTTTGTTTTTCAGCTTCGCTCTTTCCGTATTTTGCATGATTAATTTTGTTTGCATGGTTCCAATTGAACGAAAAGCAACAGCTTTTCAGTCCTTTGTTTCGTCCCAGCCCAACGCAACGCCATCACATCGTTAGCTCCAAAACAATACAATGAATTAGATAAATATGATTAATGATGGGTACGATCTTTTTACAAGTGCGAATTGTTCAATTTACATGTTTTCAGGATGAGGATGTTTAAACTTTTGGGTATGTGAGTTAGTGCATTCTGCTTTGAGAATTGTAAAAATGGAAAAGGTTCGTTTTGCTTACTCAACCAAGACAATAATTAATTGAAGTAAGCGCCGAGTTGAGTGCTGCTCCGTTATTTGGAATCAAAGCGGCCATATCCCGAAATCATAAAATAAGGAAATTACGATGGGGACCGTGATTATTGGCTTTTCCACTGAATTTCTTATCCTACATAGTTACTGCCTCCAAAAGTTAAAATAAATCGTTTCCATGATGCCCTAAAAAACCGTCATGATTTTAAAAAATTAAAAACATTTTAACTTTCAAAAACTCAGAAAATACTATTGAGATCAGGGTAATTTCGAGGTCTCAAAACATTAAATTTTTTGACAATGCAATACAAATTGTAGGAGCTTCTCAAGGGGAGGCGGAGGCAAAAAATCAAAAAATCGGCTTTTTCAAACTTTGGCGGGCAAAATGAAAAAAAGAAGTGATGTACTAATCTTTTGCCGTACAAAATACAAAATTAAACTAAAACATCGCCGACGCCAACCCATAATAAAGTCATAAATAAAAATGTTGAAAGCTATTTGGACAGACTTAATTGTGTTGTTGAGAATTATGTGGTTGTCTGTTATTGAATTAAAGTTCTCTAATTTTTGTAGAAAACACGCCAGGAACACAGATGTGTGGACGATGTTCTTTGTAGGACCAACGTCTATGTTACTGCTACATCGTGAATAGACCTACGTCGCACAGGCCGCACAGGGGAACAACTTACGTACGTATTTCATTTATGAGGCAGTTCACCTGCCAATTCATCTCTGACCTCCAGGAGCATTTTACAAAAATTTGAAAAATTAAATTTTATGGAAACTGTTTTGACTCTTCACTCTCGATGTGTATGTAATTACATACTGATTAATTATCATTGCATTGAATATATAGTATGCATGTCACATACATATGGAAACACACTGTAGTTGACTGTAGCTTAAATTGAAATCACGGTTCTAGGAAGCAGGTGGATTAAATGAATTTTATCGCTAAGGGAAACACGTAGATTTGAGCCCACTGCGCGTTTGCCTACCTACGCAAAGCAACTTCCAGCTTTTAAATCTTTCAAAATTGTAAATAATTGAATTTGAAAACACGGAATTCGTTTATTAAAATATGTTTTTTCAACACATTTTTGAAAAGTGCAAAATATCCCATTTACATGTTTCTCAAAAGTCCAAAATGTTCCACATGCCGCAGATGCAGATCTCGATTTTGTTACTCAAATAGCTCCTAATTTAATTTTTTAGCTCTATGTCCAATAATAAATGCTTGCTTATTTTTTCAAACATAAATGGGCGGAATTAAATACACTACAAATTGAAGATGTGGAGTTTTGCTTCGAGTGTGAACTAGAGAAAGATGATTTTGAAATTAATAAAAACATATTAAATTATTACACAATGGGAGCCTTAACAGTATCGGGCTGTCACATGTAGTGTAACGTGTTATAGCTTCTGTTTTTCTTCTACGATTATTGTACAGTATTATTTATATGTGCTTATCTACATAATCTATTTGCGCCTAACTCTATTTAAACTTCTCGTACTTGAATTTCTGATTTAACACAACAACTACATTTGATTTGAAATTTTTAATTATCTAAAGTATTAAATAAAAGCCTCGGTTTAGATGAGATGCGTAATGGTTAATATGTGTAATTAATTAGTGGAATAGTTTGTACTAAAGCTGGGACTACTGCTGCTCCTACTAGTACTAAAACTCCGACTTCGCCTCAGGAGGCATAGTTGCCTGGTGGACCTGAAAATAGAGGCGAGTCGGATCTCAACTTCAAAGGAAGCAACTGAGCCGCCACTTCCAATACAATTCAAATTAAATTCTGTAATTTTCATCAAATTCTATTTTTGAAACTCACAGTGAATAAATAAATTAAATTCATGCTTTGTGCTTAATTATGTTGTTCTTCTTCTATTTCAATATTTTTGCTCCATTTAAAAAATTGTATTGAATCCACGGACACATTTATCATTCATTACACGTAATGTCAAGTCGCATTTCCATAGTTTTAGAGCCAAGCCTTACGTTTTTTAGAAATGCTTCCGATAGGAATTTGGAGGGCACTAAATTTTGTAGATAGCCGCTTTTGACTATTTGATTCACATTGAGCATATAGCAACTTCAGAGAGTCAATTAGGGGCACATGACATAATTCATTCATTCCTTTACTAATATTTTTCCTCAGATTTAAGTATTTATGAATAAAATTAGTATAGGTAAAAATTGGGAAATTGGCAGCGCATTTAACTAATTATTGAACACTTTCCAACGAAAATGAAAAGAAGATTCTGATTATACTTCAGTTGCGTATTTCCATGGAAATATATTTTGTTTTGTTTTGAAAACCCCACATTTGAAAATTCCCTCCAAAAAATGTTGTATGGGCCGGCGTCAAAGCTTGAAAAATAATTATTTTCATTTTTCATGGGCTTTGAAAAAATGTTTTACTCCTTGAAATCGGTCCAGTTCCAGTAGTATTTAAAAAGTTATTAAATTATGTACTTATCTAAACCTAATAACTAGTTGCATAAAAAGCATGTATACAAATTCCGCTAAAGGGTCGTTCATAAATGATGTCGTCAAATTATCCTCATTTCTAGGATTATATAACCCCTCTGTCATCAGCTAGATCATCGTGGCAGAGAGGGCTACAAAGACAAATGCCGTTAAATATTCCAGAAACCTTTTTATTTTAGTCTTTTTTTTTTAATTTCTAAGGAATTTCCAATATAGTGCATTCTAATTAATACAAACACCAAAAGAGATCGCCCATAAGTGACGTCACCTAAATATCTCAATATTTAGGACCCTGTGAACCCCTGCCACCTGCTTAACTATTGTGTGAATGGCTATATCTTTGGCATCTGGGGTGTAATCAGTAGTCAACTAAATTCATTGACCCTACTAATGACGTTAATTGTGGGCGATCCCAAAGGACATGAAACAGCAATCAGTTTACCCCAGTTTGTTGTATTATTCGACAAAAAATCAAAATACGAGTATCTTCCATTGCTCAGCAATAGAAATGCAATAAAAATTATGCATAGCGCTAAGCCGAGCAGGAATTGCAGAATCTTATACATTATGTAGATAGGTGCTTTTGTTTTAACGTTCAACTGTTGACATATGGGGTAGAGTGGGTCCTAATAATGGAGTAATAATTTGAGCGAAGTCATCTATGGACCAACCCTGGTGAATACTGCCGTTTGGAGGAAATAATGTTGATATTAATTTCTGTGCAAAATTAATTCATAAGCAAGACCATAGGATGTTTACTTTGTAATGTTTACTTATAAATCACAGCGGATGTAATTTTGTTCAGATTCTACATACAATATTTATTGTGGCAATACGATTAATCAAACTCGAATTGAGTTATAAATTATTAAGCTGATCTAATTATGATTGACCAAGATGATTGTAATTTTAAGATGACTTGTTCATGATGTTGAAATATGAGCGGATGCAAATATTATTTAATAATTTATTTAATTTAAAATTTAAAACAACAGCAAGGGCAACCAAGCTGATTTCAAAGATCGATTTTAGAGTTAAAATTACTTGTCTTACAGACTTTCACAATTAGCTGTGAGCTTTACTTTATTCTTGAAATTAAAAAAATCTTCTATTCTTTTTCACTTACTATTGGTCACTGTATACTCTTATTGTTTATTGACGCAAGCCTTTCATAAAACTTTTAATTTCAAATTAATTATTGATTTGTGTATTTCAATACATATTTATTTAGATTGGATCTATACAGAGTAATTTCAAAGGTACAGCCACGAATTTTAGGCCGTTTTTGAGCATTAGCAAGTCTTGCCAAGGTGTGCATATTTTTAAATATTCCAAACATGGATTTAAGTTAAGATTTTGAATAAATTAGGAAAGGACATAGATTCATATTCAAGGTATTTTTATCTTGAAGCCATGAAACTAGAACAATAAATTTCAAAAACAAGCAAATAGCTCATTTTGTAATTGTAAAAAACATGCAACTAGAAAATTTTGCACATTTCATAACAACGTGAATAGAACATTTTACACATTTTAAAAGCCCGTAATTAACATTTTCCACCTCATTTATATAAAAAATTTCTTTTTTGTGACATTTTGACATAGAGTATTTAGCGCTTTTCAAAAACAACTAAATAGAAAATTTTGCACTTATTAAAATTATAGAAACAGAACATTTTGCAGCTTTTAAAAACTTGTAAATAGAACATTCGCTAATTTTTAATAGTGTATAAAAAGAACATTTTGTAGATTTTAAAAACTCGTAAATAGAACATTCTGCGCTTTTTCAAAACTTGTAAAAATAACATTTTGCAATTTTTTTAAACTCAAACTTTAGTTTGCATCTATCTCATACAGCTTATTTTAACTGCAGCCTAAATAGGATGTGCGCCGTTTTGATTCTTCCTTCAGGATATCGTTAGTGAAGAACTTAAATGACCCATATCCATTTTTAGCTAGGAACAATACCAACTATCTACAAAAATACTGAAATATGTCTTGAAATCATGTAGATAGACCATTTTGTACTTTTCAAAAATATGTAAATATAACATTTTGCAATTTTAAAAAACGTGTAAATAGAACATTTTACACTTTTTAAAAACATGTAGATAGAAAATTTTACACTTTTCAGAAACATGCAAATCGAACATTTTACACTTTTTAAGAACATGTAAATAGAACATCTAACACTTTTCAAAAACTCTTAATTAACATTTTACGCATGTTTCTCAATTGGTTTTTATGACATAGCTCATTTTGATTCCAGCTTAAATTGGATGTGGGTCATTTTGGTTCTTCACCGACGATATGGTGCTCCCGTGTATACATTTTTTCAAGCATATAAACTGCTCAATGAAGGTCCGTAATTCGTATATAGTAGTCCGCAGGCCTGGAATTTAGTATGCGCGTCTGCATGGTCAGAGTCAGAATAGTAGTAGAGGTGTACTTTTGTAGGAAATACGGTAGTACTCACATTAGTCATTATTAAATTCATTTATCTAAAATAGTGTCACACGCGGACTTGTTCCTTCAGAGCCGAGTCATTGGATTAAAAATTAAATTACGGGCTATATTTTCCTGCTGTTTACAATAAATTTATGGCATTTAAAATATCGTCGGTGAAGAACCAAAATGACCCATATCCAATTTAAGCTACAATCAGAACGAGCTATGTCATAAAAACAAAATGAGAAATATGTGTAAAATGTTAATTAGGAGTTTTTGAAAAATGTAAAATGTTCTATTTACATGTTTTTGAAAAGTGTAAA
>JAQFZE010003263.1:0-12902 GCA_034695245.1 Dicyrtomina saundersi | reverse complement strand
ACAGTAAATTGCACTGGGTTATAGGTATATACCTGGAGAATCCGATAAGTGCTACAGTACTACTACTACTACTACTACTACTTGTATGAATTTTTTGTATGTAATAATAATAAACAAAAATATCTGAATATAATTTATTACCTATTGTTGAATAAAACTGATTTCATTACATTGTCTGCATTACACCATTGTATAACACTAATTTATTTTTTTTTAAACATAAAAAATCTTATTATTATCATTTTCTTACATTATTTTGCGATTGGTTTTGATACATTCCAATCGTTTTATCTCGTTACTCAGCATGTTATAATAGTTAAAAAACGTTTTCCTACGCTACAGAGTCGATCGAGCGTGACTTTTTTGCCTAAAATCATCAAATCATTTAAACGTTCAACTTTAGAAAAAGCCACAAAGTCAAGCGAAAGGCAACATTGACATCCTCCTAGCTTTACGCACGCTTTTTATAGTGTAACCTCTTGTACACCATGAACTGTGCACGTGTATGCTAGTCTTAACGTATAAAACGTAATGATTGGTAATACACCTCCTTCTTTTTCATCGTAAGATTCTTGCACTGGAAACACCGGTACGCCGCTACCATTTGGCCCCTTGATTAATAATTTGGGTTTGTTAAATTGATTAAACTTTACAAGAACAAAACGCAGCAAATTGTCGTCATTCAACTCAAGACTAAGAACAGTCCCAAGGCTTCCATTAACAAGCCCCGCATTTATCCATAAATTTCTAGTCAACATTACTTTAGCGCCGACGCAAAGAATCAGCGGGTCAGGCGGTGACGTCATTCCGGTTACCTTTAAATAAAAATTGTCAGCTTCCAGTTTATCCACTAGTCTTTTAAAATGTAATAAAACCAAAAAAAACAATCAATAAGAGCGGACAATTTGTATATTTATTTACACTTATATTTTACTTGTTGTATTTATCTACTTCTTTGTTGGTTAAAAAAATTTGGACAGCATTCTGTAAGGCGTCTTAGTTCTCATCAGCAAGCTCGCAGCTTCTTCAGATCTGAAGCAAGGCGACGTCATTTGCCTTAGAATCACTCGTACTAAGATTTTCTAATAACGCTCAAAATTTAACTTGAGTCGTGTCTGCCCCTGTTTGAAGCATTAGGGTCTCCAGTGTGTACAAAAAATTAAAAGAATTGTATACATCCCTTGCTTTGTGAAGATGTTTTTAATTGCAACAACGGAATGCATAGAATAATGTCTTTTACTGGCTTAAGCTGAAGAATATCACCAAATAAGATCACATTTATTGCGCCAAAAATCTCTTCCGAATTTTTTTCATCAACCTCTTGTAGGAATCGGTGTATATAGTATAACATAGACAACTTCATCATGCTCAATTTGTTAATCAGCAAAAAGCAAATATTTTGAAACGCTTTTTTATTTGCATGTATATGGTTTATTTTTCTAGCTTTGACAAATAGATTACCTCAATATTTGGTAAGGTAAAGATACTGTGTAGTGTTGGCCCCTGCACTCGATAGGCCGCAACAGCTGTGGGAGCTCCTACCAAGCAATCAAAGTCATGTCTTATTTTTCTTATTTTTCAGAAAATTTATAATATGAGAAATTAATGCTGACTTGCCCGTTCCGCTAAATCCCTGAACATAACCTCGTAGCAGGTTACGAGCTGCTACTTTGGTAAACTACACTAAAATTTTACCCGATTAAGTATTTCCTTATGTTTATTGGTCAACTGCCATTCTAAGACATAAAGTCGCGGGATAAATGGTATTTTATGCTCTTTCTGCCACTCTGAAACAATGCTCAGACTAACGGGCAACATTTTAGTCTCTAGAGTTTACCTCGACACACAATATAAGGTAATATATGTAATCCTCAATGTTATAACACAAATGTTTGTTTAGAAGAATTATTGTAGACCTGTTGTTGCAAACCTTTAGCAAGCAACACTCGTTATTTGCAACACTATCACGCGGCGTAATGTTAAACGCTTTGCGAATAGTGTGTACTGTTTTTGAGCTAAACGAACAACTTATTGCCTTTTTAAGTATTTTGTTAACTGTAAATATTACTTTGGCTTCACAAAAAGCTTTAGCAAGAGGGCAATCTAGAGTTTTACACTCAAGTGCTACAAGTAGTATTGACTTGTAGCAATTAAAAGTTTTTATTTAAAGTCTTATTTGATATATTGATCGAAAAAAGGACTGTCTTTGTCAAAAAGTGTAATACTGACCTAAAACTCGGTGTCGTTGTTGTATGCTGCTGCAATTGTTTCACAAGACATTGCAAAATCTGACTAATACTTGCAATGTTTGCCATTTATTTTTATATCACTTTATTTGCAATTTCAACACTTAAGGATGCATTTAGGCATCTATATTTTAATCTATTTTGTATCAAAACTAATCGTTTTACGAGCATTGTTTATCCCAAGAACAACAATTTCACTCGTGAATCAAAATTAAATCTTATAAAGACCAAGCCTGGATTTTGGTGTGATAATTGCAAGGTTGTTTTCTTTTTTTTCTGACATTATTTATCTTATACATTATTTTAGTAGATTACGTTAGTCATTTGATTTGCTTAAATGAATGTTTTTAGAAAAACAAACGTTATTAAAACAAACAAACTATAAAATAATTGGACAGTGACAACGCGATTTAAAATCACAACATTTACGCAAAAAAAACACCTCTCACTTTTTTAATCAATACAAGTTTTTTGTTTTAAATTAATTATTTGCAAATTTCTTGACAGCCAAGCCTAGTCTAGTCTTGTTCTTATTTCACTATTCTTATCTCCTACAGATTTAGGATGTAACATTAAACTTGTCGCGTCATTCAATGATAGATTCATACATGCAGTCAGTGATGCGTTAAATGTAAGGTGTGTAGTTTTTTTGTGTGTCGTCTTGGAGTATAAAATCTCAAAACGTAAAGCACATTTTATTTACTTTAGTTTAAATCATCAAGAGCTACTTTTTCTTCTCTGCATTTGTTGTCACTACATAACTTCATAACTCAGTCGTACAATAGCGTCTGTGAAAATCAAAAAAACAGTAAGCCGAGTAGTTTTGTAGTTTTTGTGTTAAGCACGGGCATATAATTGATGAAATAATTTTATAAACGTTCTACATTTTTATATTTTTGGATTAACAGAAACAAATAACCTGCCGGTTTGCTCTGTGGCTCCCTCAAGGTTGAGTAAAAACTTGTCCCAGCTGGCGTACGTAGATGAGGTAGACAATCCTGCTCAGTCTGAAGAATGTCCTCGAATTGCGGCTAACACGAGAGGAGCTCGTTTAAGAACTCGGATCACCCCAACTTGCGTAGAAATGGTTAACAACCCAGATTTTGCCGATGATATTGGCAAGGATTCAAATAAGGGAACTATTGTAATTGGACGTGGTAAGCCGCCAGACAGAGGAAACTTAGCTGAAAAGAGAATAAAGAAGCCAGCGTTGGCCACGCACAAGCTACTTTTTCCCACCAAGGACACGGTCGTCGACCCTGATGTTTTATTGCCAGGCCCTAGCATACCTATTACTTTAAATTTGCGGCAGGGTTTTAGTCAAACTCCTAATAAGCGGACTGTGGCTGTAAAGGATGCTGCAAGTAGTAACATTCGTGAGAGACATGAATTTGCTTCTCTTTTGTCTACATAAACAGAGAGGATGAAAAAGCGTCGTCGTAAAGATTCAGAGGACGAGGACGAGGAAGAGACAAATTCCGCTATTACGACCATCAAGCCATTTGATTGTCAATTTTTTAAAACTTTAGACACTTAGCTGGTGGCAAATTTAAAATTGCAGGTTTAGCTGGTTTGATCCTCTTAACGTGTACTATTTTCATTTTTTAAAGGAAAATAGGAAAGTATCTCTAAGCCGAATGGCGTATGGACAGTTTTAAGTGGAAGGCGTTATTGGATTTCTTTTCGAAAGCGTATTCAAGACGAGTATGAAAACCTTAACTATTTGGAGGGTTTGCTTCCCATGTTTAGAGACGAAAAAGGTGCCGCTTTAATGGATAAGTCCAATCCTCATTTTTAGGATAGGACTGAGTATTGCTTCAGGTCGCATTCCATTAACATCCGTGTATCTAGATTTACATGGAATGTCGTCTGGCAAGTGCATTTTTTAAAACCTGTCAAGAGCAGGTCGGAATTGTACCCTGCCTGGAAAGGAAGTCACATTAAACTTCGGATTCCCGAGCTCAAGGCGCTCGAAAAATACATAGAGTCACAGATATACTCTTGAATACAAACTTGTAAAGCATGTTTTATGTAATAAAAATGTGCATATATCAACGTAAATAAACATTCTGTTTATGATTTTTGAAAAACAAACTGATATAATTGTTTAAGATTGTTTTTGAATACTATTACTTGTATGCAAATCTTGAGGTTTGCCACTGTATGTAGCTGTCAGTCAAGCGTAATACACCGGCCCTACAAAAGCACACACTAACAAACTCAGACTTGTATGCATTCTCACGCTCAGTGACGGTCATGCATGAAGCCTTTCATACGCCTTTACACGCTCGACCGTGACCGCCCCCGGCTCTTATTTACTTGCTACTCATTTGGATTTTGCAATGTTTTCATTTCTTACTCTGCTCGGCCTGTTTTCCATCATTGTCGTTGCCACCGCCACTTAACACACGTATCTGCATACATTTGCTCAGAGCACATTGCATCTTTTTTACTTGATAATATACTTGTGCATCCAGGTGTCCTGCGGCGCACATTCGTCTATATATACCATTGCATTTGTATACGCTATACTCTTTCTTTACACAACTATAGAACCACATATCTACACGGATACATACACTTGTCTTTGTGCATATTAGACATACACACCATATGCCCTCTCATGTGCCTCGCCAGCCTCGCTTGATCCGCTCGCCTCACTTGCCTCGAGCCTCCAGCTTGTCCAGAGCCCCCAGCGAGACCCACGTGGTTCCGATGTCCTTTGATGTTTTTTCATTATAGGGTCTGTTACCGACAAAAACGGTCGATAACTTAGAAATATCTGTTGTGTCGGACCAAAACCGTCACAATGAAATAAATAATAAAATAATGTCTTTTTCTTCTACTTTTAGTCTCAGATTATAATATTACTACAACATGGACTTTATTAACAATAATGTGCTCAAACATGTAAAATATAGGTAATTATTAGTATTGAATATCAGTTTTTAGTGTTAATTTCATGAATCAGAAGCCACCGTCTTATCAGTACGGAGTCTAATTCGAGATTAAATCTTATTCATTAGTCAATAGTCCAGCTGTACAGTAGTCACTGTACAGCTTATTCTTCACAATAATTGTTCAATTTTAATTTAGAAATAATACCAATAACTATCAGATTCTCTTCTAAAATACAGCCATGGGCAATCCGCAACATCCTTCACCCCATGATGTATATACATCATCAGTACAATAACGTTAGCCGTATATCATTTTCATCAGTTGTCTGTATCTTAGAATATTTCTTTCTGTACTTCCACGTACAGTACAGATTCTTTTCGACAGCAATTAGTAGCCAAGGAAGTAACACACCTCTGAAAGCAATCACATTTATAGCAAAAAAGCAGCTTAACAAAAGCTAGAGCCACTCATTAAATATCGGATTCAAATCTTTTATTTTCACCCTGACCGACGTCAGTGGTTGGTGTTTCGGTCGGAGGAAATAGTAATTTCCAATACTTTTTTTTCTTCATTACAACGACAGTTCATTTTTAGTATCGTCTGAGACATCGTCAGTTGTGACGATGTTTGTTTAGCTTCCATTCTGACGGAAGGGCCTGATGAATAAAACTTCTAAATTTTTCAGATCATTCAAAGTTTCGTCTTGATTTTCAGTTTCTGCAAGAGTTTGATTTCTGTCTTGACACAAAACAGTTACTGATTCGATCAAATGTTTCTTAGTACTGTCAGCAGTCGGAGTTTCTTGTTTTAAATCATTGATGGCACTAAGTTTGCCATATTCTTGAAAATTCAAATTTGATTTAAAATCATTTTCCGTAGGTTGGCCAGACTTTTCGTTTATTACATCAGCTTAAGAATTTGCAATTTTTGTATTTTCAAAAACTTTAAGTTGTATCATGTTCAATTTCTCACAATCTTTCTTTACCCCAAAATATTCGTCCAAATATTTTCTACTTATTGATGTTGGGGTTTTGTCAATAGGTATTGTTGGAATCTCGTCATGTTGATCTTTATTTAAATACAACGCATGATTTTCTAGGAAAACACGTTCTCGTTTGGTTAGTTGTCGTTCCCGTTCTTGTCTTTGTATTTTTCTTTCTGCCCAATATTCATTTTTATAGTCGAGGTACGCTAGTTATTGTTCAGGTGAAACGGTTTGTACATCTTCTTCACTTGGTACATACATTGCAAATAACTCTTTTATATCATTTTCACGCAACTTCAATTGTTTTAAACAATCAATATTCATTTTTTTAAATTTTCTAATTTCAAAAGTAAAACTTTCAGATAGGTAACTTTAAAAAACGGTCATCCTAGTTCATTAGAATTTCTTCAAGTTTCAATCAATGTCTTTAACCCAGAATGTAACTTGCGTGTTTTAAATCCAGAAATTATTCACCTTTACAATTCTGAGTCTGCTCACCCTAGTCCAGTGAATCCCTATTATCAGTATTAGTATCTTAAATTTTTAATTTCTAAAGGATCACCGTAACGTAGGAGTATTTCAGAACTCAGTAATTGATGAAGCGTCAAACTCCAGAAATTCCCACAAGGTCATCAAAGGTCAAGTAAAATATTCTTTAAATTCAAGTTTCTCGTTCCTCTAATCCCCCAAAAATATAACTTCAAGCTCTCTAGTCAAGAAATGACCAGTAGAAAAAAGTAGACAGTAAAAAAATTTCAGAAAGAATTCCACCTCATAAAACTGACTTTTTTCTATCCTAGTCAGCAAAGCCAAATATTTTTATTTCAAATTTCTTTCAAATAACTTTATCAGATTGTAGGAATTTTTTTCAAGTCAGAAAACGGATAAAAGTTCAAATTCGGAAAGTTCCCGCCAAAATTTCAAAAAGGTCAATCTCAGGTCAAGACGTCACAGTTCACACAGAGGATTAATCAGGTAAGTATAGGATCCAAGAACTGTCCAGGAATGGAAACTTCAGCGATCAGAATTTGGAATTCCCAAAAATTTCAGAAAAGGTCACAGTTCTGGTTATCAACCAAGAAGTAGATCTTGATACATACAGTGACCAGAATATTCAGTGCCCAGAAAAAAGAATTTTTCAATTTTTTCGAGAAATGACGACGATCCGAATTTTGGAGCCAAGACTGGGGATGCGGGTAGCAGTCAAAACGGATTGCTGTACTGCACCACAGTATTTCCACTCAATCTTCAACCAGCACGTTGGTAGCCGGAAGTTTCTGTCGCAGTTTTGTTTTAGTGTAGTTTCAGTTTTCACAATATTTTAATTTTCAGTATTTTCAATTTTCAAAATTCTCTGTTGTCGGGTTTTTCAGGTTTTCAAATTAATTTGATTTTTAAATTGTTGCCCAAGTTTCAAGAAGTGTCAGGTTCAGGAATCAGTAGATAGTTGAGATAGTGGATTGCCAGAATCTGCACACAAACGACACTCAGTTTTTGTGAACTTTGGTGGTGGCCGGAAGTCGATGTCGTCACCGTTCTTGATACGGGATTTTTGTTTTCTTTCTCTCTTTCTGTCTTTCTTCACCCCTTGATTTCACAGAAATCAACAAATTACCGGCAAAGCAGCAAAGCAAAAATTCGGGGGTTAACGGGACGGGCAGCGGCAAGCGGGTTCTAAGCTACGGGTGGGTACGAATTTATTGGAGGGCGCCATTATGTTACCGACAAAAACGGTCGATAACTTAGAAATATCTGTTGTGTCGGACTAAAACCGGCACAATGAAATAATAAAATAATGTCTTTTTCTTCTACTTTTAGTCTCAGATTATAATATTACTACAAATGGACTTTATTAACAATAATGTACTTAAACATGTAAAATATCGGTAATTATTAGTATTGAATATCAGTTTTCAGTGTTATTTTCATGAATCAGAAGCCACCGTCTTATCAGTACGGAGTCTAATTCGCGATTAAATCTTATTCATTAGTCAATAGTCCAGCTGTACAGTAGTCACTGTACAGCTTATTCTTCACAATTATTGTTCAATTCTAATTTAGAAATAATATTAATAACAATCAGATTCTCTTCTAAAATACAGCCATGGCGATCCGCAACAGGGTCTACAACATGGTTTAAATCAGGGAACTAAACTAACTACTTGCATGTTGATGAAATCCGTACTTACTGCGAATCTGGGCAAATCTGGTAAAGTATTTAACACGTGAATGTGAAATTGTTCAATTTACTAACATTAGGATTTAAACTGACATGAAAAATTTTATTTGCCATGGGTTCGTTTTAATTAAATTCCTAAAACTTGCCTTCAAGTTACAGAATAAACTGAGGTTTAAATATTAAAAAGCGTGATTTCTTAAAGTTGCGGGCAGCCATTTATGAGAATTTTTCACCATTAGGTGGCCCCTATGTGAGGTGATGTGGGATATGCGGATGGCAGTGCAAAAGCGAATGAGAATCTCATACTAAAAATATCTGGGAACATAAAATCATTTCTTGAAAACCCTGCTGGGTAGATGTGATAGTTGACTCTGGATGCATATGCCTACATACAGCGAAGGATGCTTCAGATTCAGGGGACAAGAAAATACGATAAAATAGTATCGGATTTTGAAGATCCTCAAATGGTTTTATTTGAGTCGTATGAGATTATTATGGTTTGAGTATTCAAGTTGAATTCGAAAGATTAAGAAGAATAAAAAAGAATAAGTGGGGTTTGGGTATTTGAAGAGGAAGTTGAGATGATGGTTATAGTTGTGAGGATGGGACGAACGGAGTAGTAAAGAGCTTGGGAGGAAGGATAGAGAGGAGATAGTGACTAAGGTAGGTATATAGGTAGGTACCTAGGTGGTTTCATATAGTTTATATAGTGTTGATATGTGTTAGCCCTGGACTGTCTACTGTACATGGGTCCCTACCTACTAAAGTGTATGTGTGTGCATAGGCTGTGTTCACGTAGACTTAGGAGATGTATTTTTAATGGTAAATAAGGGAGATTTGAGAGAAGATGAATGTATGGATGGGTTTGGAAGGAGCTGGGAAGGATCAATAATGATTTGATCGGAATAGTTGAAAAATTCAAAATGTTCCTCGACAGAGTGAAGTGAGCATGGGAGTGGAGAGTAAACTTGAATAAAGTTGACGCATATATCATATGGAGCCGTCAGTGGCAGATATGGCAAAACCATACAATTCTTGCTCCTGATTTTATGCATCACGCTATTCCTCCTTCCAGTCACTCATTCACTCTCTCTCTCTCTCTCTCTCTCTCTGTCTCTCTCTGTATGTATCTTCTGTGACGTCCCACTCTACCTTCGAGCACTATTTATTCATTCTTATTATGTACATACTAGAAACACTAAATACATCTCATAAACACAGAGGCAATTCCTACCCAGTCATCAGCATCCTTCCATCCTCCAGTAAACATACGTAGAAAATCTTATTCTATTGATCATCACAAGCTTCCATCAGAGAATCATGGGGAAGATGTAAAGCTTGTGAAATGAATAACTCGATTGGTTTATGGAAAGTCATCGCGTGAGAAAACTTTGTTTGTTTCTCTGTGGTTATAACAATTGTCGGTACATTTCCAGTCGAGCAGAGCCGAAGCTTTCCTACAGGTACTACTACTGCAGAGATAGGCTAAGTGCTAAAGGCATCTAGCCACCAAAGACACCTAGCCACCTACCATCAGATTATACACATATCTATCACTTTCCACCCTACAAGTACCCACCTACTGAATACAGGACTCTATGTAGTTACATATTAGATTTCACTTTCGCATTCAAGTTCCCTCTCCGCCTTTTATTGACACGGATTCCATGACTTTCTTTTGCAGACTTCCTATTTCCTATACAATCTCCACTCTTCTCTCTCCACAGTAGACGACTAAGCTGCACTGTGCAGTGAGAGTGGACGGATTTGACTGAATATTGTACGCTATCTACAAATATATACTTGTATTCTCTCTCCATGGATTCCATCTTTATCCCGACATGTCGTCCCCGGTCCGGGTTTGGCTTAAACCAACTTGGATTCCAAATACATGTGACTCTGTCATTTCAAAAATGTCTGTCTCATTTCCTTCATTTTCTACTCGACTAGACGGCCTATATGCAGCATAACTATCTCTCTGTATGTGCCCATAGGATTACTGCCTACCTATTTCAGCTCAGTTTGGAGTATGATGAGCTTACAATCAGATGAGGAATTAATGTATTTCGGGGGGAGGGGCACTCCAGGACTAAAAAGAATGTGTCAATCCTCCAAAATTAACATGACTTTAATCTACCTACCTACTCCTGTACTACTGTGCTTTCCAGACATGTTAACGAATTAAAATTCAAAAAGCCATTATTTATCCCCATTATTATTTCCATATGGATTTAGCATGTGTCCACAATGAGGAAGGATATTATATTTCATTCATAAGTCATGTCTGCCCTGTACGGTAAGCTCAAGGCCAAACCAGTTGCCACAAATTGAATTATTTTATTATTTTTGAGTGTAGACATTTTACTTATAGGTATTTGAAAACATGCTAAGAGTCTGAGAGTATTATTTGTACTGCATCATACCTCAAACGATAAGCCGAAGGCTGGAAGTTTAAGAGCGAATATGCGCGACATATGTTTAATTTAATTTCAAACTCATTCAACTCCCATCCAGCGCCCAGACTCCAGCAGGCCAAGACCGGGACCCGGGCACAGAATGCTTCAGTTTGACTCCGATTCCGTTCGAATGAGTCAAAGAAAAAAATTATTTTCGGGAATTCATAAGCAGTGTTGTTACGATGATGAGGAGCAAGTCAGAATCAGAGGTTTTCAGCTAGCATATATATACGGTTGTAGGACATTTTCCTCCCCGAAATTTCAACCCCGGGATACTCCCCCCCCCCCGGACATTTTCCTTCCAAATCGTACAGAGGACATCTTCCTCTCAGCATCAAAATCTCAATCAAAATGAGCGAGTGACTGTTCTACAGAAATTTTGTATTTGTGTAGATATTTTCAGAAATAGACTACAGCCCTGAGCTGAAGTACCTAACCTACCTACTAAAATTCTCCTTTTCCCCATTTTTTGTGAAGCAATGATTACGTAAACATTTATTAATCAAAATGAACGAATTTAATGTCAATATTATTCAGCTCAGCATTCTTTCTCATTTCGATTCTGCACTTTGCCAGTGCAATCTCGGATTCATTTGGTACATGGTTATGTTGTCCCACTGGAATTGGGTCTGTTAATACGTTACTTGTATGCAATGATTCTTTGCAGCCAACCTTCTTTTTTATACGGTTCAATCTAATTCTATCTTATGTAATGTTTTTGTGTTTTATATACATGTACCCTTCGAACGCTAATTTTCCCCCACCTCTGGAGGTTATTATTACTTCTACAGCCATTGCAATGGCAATTAACTTTAACAAACACATATTTAACTTACAACGAATAGATCGGCAGCTACTAAGCTTTATAACCACTAGATGAGAACTGAATAATGCTTAATGTGACAAATTATTTTATTGTTATATTCACCTCCTTAACTTGTGCTCAAAAATGGTAAATTAATGTAAACAAATTATTGCCTACTAGTTTATGGTTAAATATGCATACCTCAGTATTTTATAAAAATTTTGGTTAGGGAAATGCATCGATCTTCAGCTTGGGATTTTTGCATATTTCTGAAAATATGTAAGAATAAATTTCTGTAAAAGAACACTCACTAGTTCATTTTGGTTGTGATATTGACACTGGGAGGACAATGTCCTCTGTACGATACGGTTTGGGAGAAATATTTCCGGGGGGGGGGGGGGAATCCAGGAAGGAAAATGTCCGGGGGGATTCCAGGGAGGAAACCGTCCGTATACCAGCATACACATATCTAGGTAGGTATAGCTACATAGTGTAAATGGTGTATGCGTCGATATATTTGTGAAAGGCGTGATAATGTATATATTAGTTATTTTGTGCACTCTGTCTCCGTGTTCCTTGACTGGAGCTCAGGACTATACGCACTCCAATTCGACTGTCACCGCACCGTTGCGTCGGACGAGGTTATATTCTTTTCAATCCAACCCAAATGTTACACTTGGAGACGGATTCCTCACCCGTGAAATTTGTTTTTTTGATATAATTTTTTAACGTAGAAAATATAAGAGAGTTTTGTATCCGTCGACCTCCCCTTTATCGTTTCTCCTCCGACACTTCTCTCTGTGCGTTCGAAACGGTGTCATGTTACAAAGGGAAGCGAGGCGAAGCAGAGTGTGTGTATTTGAATTGTGATGGAATAAAAAAGGAAACTTCCTTCGTAGGACACTGCCATGAATTAAATTCCATTTAACACCCTCGTCATAGCCGATTTCCAGAAAAGAAGCAATTGGGGCAAGACGAGCTTCGCTGAAAAATACAAGCACTGACATACGAAAATACTTCATGGAAATGCAGATCTGTACAAGAGAGCAAATATGATCAAACCTAGTTTTAGTCCCTGCAGTCATCCAGTAGCAATTTACCTTTTCTGTGCCTATCGGTCAACAATCTATTGTCTGACTATCAAGATTTAAAGGTGAACAAAGAAAAAAGAAACCCTGTGCCAACAAAAGATAATCGAGAAGAACTCTCCCTCTCACTTTTCCTTGTTTATGCAACCATCCTCGATGGTTGTGAGGTCTCATATGACAACATCCATAACCATCCGCATTTACAGTCTTATGTATATGAACCATCACCACTTACAACATTG
>JAQFZE010003262.1:0-12903 GCA_034695245.1 Dicyrtomina saundersi | reverse complement strand
GTCAGCTAACATATTACGTAATTTTATACCTCGTGCGTTTGTTAACGTATCCATTGAGGATCTATCACATTTAAAATATGTTGAACATAGAGATTGGTTTGCTGTGTAAAGATTACCACATCGTGCATTTAAGTCTCCCATTAAAATAATATTGTGACATAAACCTATTAAGTCGAATATTTCATACATAATATTTTTATGCTTACTGCAAGGTGGTAAGTAAACAAAAAGTACATACATTTTGCCTTTATCAATTTCTACAAGAGCATAATAATCAGTTATATTTTTAACTAAACATACCGAAGTCAAGTTGTTTTTAATTCCTATGATCGATCCGCAGCTTGCTTTCTTAGCTTGGTATTTTCTTACTCCCTTTAAACTAGTTACTGAATAATTGGAAAATAAGTTATTTACAACATATGAATCTCCATGCCAGGTCTCACTCAGATAAAATATTGAAGGACCTAATTCTGCAATTTGTTGACATTTTAAAACAGTATTATTAGATATTCCGTTGACGTTCCAGTAAAAAAAGTTCATGATCAGATCTGTATCAGGAGTTTAATGGTGTTTTTTTAGTCATTTATTTACTTCGATGAGTTTTCCGTCTGCTGCTTTAAACTTGTGACCGTTTAATTTTATCTAATTCCTCTTAATTACGTATTGTAAGCCGTTATTCTTAGCTTCTTTTGCTTTTAGTCTGATCAGTTGTCGATTTTTGCTCATCATAGGAGGTAGGTCTTTATTGACATAGATTTTTTCACTAAGCTTTTTTTTATTAGCTAGAACATTGTTTTTAATTTTTAATTTTTTTTTTATTTCAAAAACTTGATAGGAATTTAGATTTGATTTGTTCATTAGGTTAGCAAAATTTTTAAAATAGTCAAAATATATGAAAAAATGAAATATCTGTTATTTTCAATTCAGTCTAGACAGTACTCTCTGTTTTAAAGTGTGTTGCTCAATTGAGTTGTATGTTGGGCTGTGGTTATTTTCTGCGGCTGTGCTTCACAATTTTCTGAGTAGGTGTACTTGTTGATGGAAATGTCTTTCTTGTTGTTTATCTCGGTGGTTGTTAAATTTTTATTTTTTGTAACTCACTATTTTGAGTCAAAACTTAAATTATTTCCTCAGCTTCGACTTGTTTTGGATGCAGGAGATATTGCTTAATCAGATAAGTGGAAATATGTTTTCAGTTTTTAACTTTTTCACGGGTTTTCATAGATAAAATTGCTAAATTGTTTGGAGCTTTACTAAAAGTATTGCTGGTCCTTTGCCCGCCAAAACTGCCAGCCATTTATTTTTATTACAAATATTAAATAGGAAAAACATTAAGACGCCAGAGTAAAATTGAATTCTATTTTTGATTTCAAAGATTCCAAAAGATCAAATAAACTGGAATCAAAAAATAAATTTGCATCTACAAATCGAGCTTTAACTTTAGAATGCAACATTTTGCCAGTGTATTTTTTGTTTTTAATGTCTTGTGGTAAATACTTAACGCATAAATCTGGAGGCTATTTATCTTAAGCTGTAATTGCAATTAAAATAAATTGTTTTGCAGACTTGGCTACTATTTGGAAGTCTTTGGCTTTGAACTGACTTGTATTTATGGCACTAACTAAAAAAGGGCAGTTAATATCAGTTAAATTAAATTTACAAAAATAGGAAATGCACTGTGATGGACGTTAAAGCCCTTCATAAGTCCATCGGCGGCTAATAACTTTGCTTTGTAGTTTTGATTTTTGTTTTTTGTTTTCTGATATTTTGTGCTTACATGCGTTACATAGGACTTGAAACAGTCACTTATTCATTATAGTCATTATAATGAAAATTATAGTTCATTATTATAGTCACACTTATTTTTTATATTAAAATATCCTACTTTTTGTGGTTTTAACCTGTCTGTCGCTATATTTATTTTTGACCATGCAGTGTGAATCGGATTTCAATAATTTAAATAATTCTATTTGAGTTTGTTTTGTTGCTTGGTGCAACGCGCGTTGATTAAATAATTTTTTTTAAATCAATCGGTGGCCGACATTAATTTACGCTTTTTGCAAGGCAACTTAAGGCTAAATTTAGATTAAAGGTGAAAACTTTATAGCATTTAAATTTTTAAAGGGTAAAAGTGCAATAGCAAATAATGTATGAATGTAATATATAAACAAGTAAAACAACAAAATAAATGTAATACGCAAACTTTTAAAGTTATAACTTTGACTTTAGAGGCAAGCATGGAACAGTTTGGTACAAGTCAAAGCAAGACTTTTTACCCTGAACTGTAATAATGCAAAGTGGCACCCGGCAGGTAGCACAACAATAGCTTGTGTCATGCCGGGTATTTTTTGAAGAACAAAACCTGCATCGCTGTCTGCTATGCTCTCCACCGGGTTTTGTAATTCGGACAGAATGGTGCTTCCCATTCAACTGTAATGCCCCGGGATCTTCATAGTGATCCGGCCCCCACTTGAGGTCTAATAAGCTTATGCTCTTTTAAAATTTCAGAAATGAGTTCTAGAAGAAATTTTTTATACTCCATGTTCTGAATATTTTGCTGATGCTGATATATGATGAACGCATTATACATACAAAGGTCCAGAAGGTGGAACGAAACCTTCTTGTACCATTTTAAACTCTTGCTTTCAGCTACATAATGCACTATCTGCCGGTCTACATTATCCACTCCTTCCATAGTACTATAATACAAAAGTACTGATGATGGTTTCAGTTTCGGAAGTTTTAAATCTTCTTTTTGTTTCTTTAACTTAGGCTCATTAGCTTTTTCAGAGGTTTTTAGAGGTACAGTTTTCATCTCATGTGGCAAAAAATTGCTTAGCATGTAGACGTCTTGACGATCTTTTCACCTAACACACCTCATAATTTAGTTAATTTTATTTTTATTCAGGCCCAAAAATTTGTTTTTTACAATGAGTAATCAAAATAGCGCACCTTTTCACCATTTTATTCTCCGTGCAGTACACAGTTACATCCCCCTTACTCAGCTTCTCTGCCTGAATAAATTTTGGCATATTGTTACGATAATTCCTTACAGTGCCAAGAACAAAAGTTTTTCGCTTGAGAAAATAGTCCAGCAGCATAGGCGAGGTAAAGGAATTATCTAAAATAATTTTTCTATATCCTTCAAGATACTCCTGGGTCAACGTCGCAACGGTAGCCCCACCAAATCCTAGTTCCTCAATTTAATTCCTTTGAATGAATGTGGATTTCCCAGTGTACGGAATAATGCCAATTAGGAATTTTGTTTGACAATTCACTAAGCAATAAAACTTAATGCCAAACATGGCTCGTTCGCTTGGGATGTACTTCAAGAATGCCAGATCACCTGGTTGAATAGTGTGCTTAAAACGATCACATACTGATGGCAGTAAATTTCCCAGCTTGTTTAGCCGGTGACTTTTGGCTCCTTCGCTTTCATTATTTGCAAAGTGCAAAGCCCTCAATATTCCAAAGAATCGGTCCCTGCTGATGCTTTCCCCAAATATTGGAGTACATAATAAAGGATTTGTCGAATAATAATCTTTGTAGCTTGGCGTTTTAGTAATCCCCATAAGAAAATGCAAGCCGAAGAAGACCCATAATTCATCCGTTGACACGTCTTTCCAATTTCTAAATTTTTGCTGAGCGGCATACAAGTTGGTTTGAAGCTTTATTTCTTCCATTATTAAATACTTCCATTTACATATTACTTCCAACGAAGTGCTTAAATGCATCAAGCGGGGATGGCTCAGAATCCAAATCCCATAGGTCAAATCCCCTTTGTCAGTAGTTTAAGAATTAAGTAATCGGATATATTTAACATGAGATCTTACTAGTATGCATACAGGGATCGTCTATAAATAACGTTATCTAACAATGCCATTTAAGAGATCCCCTTTGTCAGTAGTTTAAGAATTAAGTAATCGGATATATTTAACATTGGATCTTGCTAGTATGCATACGGGGATCGTCCATAAATGACGTTATTTAAACATTACTATTTTAGAGATCCCCTTTGTTATTAGTTTAAGAATAAGGTAATTGGATATATTTACCATGGGATCTTACTAGTATGCATACAAGGATTGTCCATAAATGACGTTATTTAAACATTACCATTTTAGAGATCTTCTTCGTCATTAGTTCAAGATTTGAGTAATCGAATATATTTAACAAAGGATCTTACTGATATGCATACGGGGATTGTCCATAAATGACGTTATTTAAATACTACCTTATCCTCCGTGTCATGAGGTCATAAATTAGGTAAACGAATATGCTTAACATAACAGACAGCTATTTGCGCATTGCTAAAAATGAATGCTGACAAAAATAGGCGTTTTCACCATTATACTATTAATATACACACTTGCCTCTGAACGTAGGTAGGTAAACTCCAGTTGTGTCTAGGTCTAGGCAATGCCGAGTAAATTATTTCATTATTGTGGACTTATCCACTGCCCAGATATCACATTAAAATTAATTAAACGTCTTAGGGGTTCGACATAAATGATGCAACTTAAATTATTCTTTAGAATGCACAAGCGCACGAAGAATCAGAAAAAATGACTGGAGTTTGTTTAATATTACAAAATAATTGTAGTGTATATAATTATTGTAATTTATTTTATTGAAATAAATTTGAATTGCATAAGTTGTAAAATTTGTATCCTAATAGGTTTTCTACCGGCAATTTCCAAACCAGCACTCCTCCTACCCAGCAGTCTTGTAGCTGTGCTGCTGTCACTACGTCTACAGGAATTAGTAGAATTCGATCATGTACTACTGTTGCATGAGCAAACAACAATCAGAAAAAATGTAACTTCAGGCACTCGAGCCAGCGGTGATCTTAAAGAGCCCAATAATCTCGGAATCGCTCCTGGTGCTCGCACTAAGTACAGAGCTACTTGTTTTCAGCCTGTATGTTCATGTGTTAATGCTAACGAGCTAACTTGTACCAGGACCACACATACCCCGCCCAACCTAATCAGCAACACTCATACCTAGCTCACTCTTACCAGAGATATTTTATTCAAGCTCACCCGAAGCAGCAGCACTTATACTAAGCCCACTGGTATCCAGCAGAGCTCGCACTTAGCCCACTTGTACTAGCAATAACTGCTTATGGTTAAGTTAGGAGTTTGTTACCCTTACTACAAAAACATTTTTTCCAGTGTTGAAATCAACTTGCTGTGAGCTCAGCATCTACTTCAGGCCTACGGTGGACAAATCGGGCGCTCCTCGCCCGATTTGTCGACCAGGGCCCTAAAGTAGATGCTTTCCAATACTGCATCGCGCTAAAAATCAACTGCCTGTTTTTGCAAATGCTTCAGACGTTGAGTTTGGATAATGATCTAACATACTTTTTTCTTTTCAACGGGATTTAAAGAAAACACGGTTTCACTATAGTGAGTAAGAAAGGGTTAGGATAACTCACCAATTTACAGGATAATCCAGATTAAAAAATTTAATGTGCAAGAACGACGTTTCGGGATTCTTCCCTTTTTCAAGTTAGCACTAAAATGTCAACAGTCTCGTTGCACTTGTAGTAGCAATACACTTATTGCGCGAAAAAACTTCGAAAATACCGACAACGGATGAGTTTGTACGGAATGGGCTGTGATAGGATAGTTGGAACGGGAAGGAAAGAAGTCGTCGCGTGACGATCCCACTGAAGAACACCATTCGCACTGCCGACAAGGGAGGAGCTACGGTTGTCTAGAGGAAGGACTTGTACATTCAGGAATGTGATAGCCTTCTCTCCGATGACAATTACTATAGGCGCATTCCCGCGGATCGCGCTGAAGAACACCAGCAAAGGGTCAGGGATTGTATCCTACAACTAATTGTCATTGACGCTCTGCCCCCCTTGGCACGTCGATTAATTGTAGTCACCCCGCATTTCAACCTTTTACGCTATTCCCAAAATCTATAGGCCCAACAACCCTGGTAGGCCTATCGTTTCTACACTTTCATGCCCAACTTTCCTTAAATCAGGCTTTGTCAAAAAAAATTAACAGCGCGATCCGCGGGAATGCGCCTATAGTAATTGTCATCGGAGAGAAGGCTATCACATTCCTGAATGTATAAGTCCTTCCTCTAGACAACCGTAGCTCCTCCCTTGTCGGCAGTGCGAATGGTGTTCTTCAGTGGGATCGTCACGCGACGACTTCTTTCCTTCCCGTTCCAACTATCCTATCACAGCCCATTCCGTACAAACTCATCCGTTGTCGGTATTTTTGAAGTTTTTCCGCGCAAAAAGTGTATTGCTACTACAAGTGCAACGAGACTGTTGCCATTTTAGTGCTAACTTGAAAAAGGGAAGAATCCCGAAACGTCGTTCTGGAACATTAAATTTTTTAATCTTGATTATCCTGTAAATTGGTGAGTTACCCTCACTCTTTCTTACTTACTATATAACTACTTCACCTTGCGTCTTACTATTCATACGGTTTAAGTATGCACTGATAGCATATTAAATGGAGTTGTCACTAATTATTGTGCCATTTAATTAAAATTCAAGATTACTAAAGATAATTTTAGAAATCATTGACAATGGCGCAAATATATCTGTAGCTACTACTATTTTATTGTCACAAAGCACTAGAAGACATGTCAGTTCTAAGTGAGACTTGTTAAAGTTTAAATAATTTCTTGGAGATTTTAAAATTTTAAAAATTAAAGGATTTTCATTGTCTTGAGTGCTTAAGACAAGATATTAGGGATAATACTTGGCAGTCTTCAACACTGACATTTGTAGGTGGGAGATTGTCTAAGATTATATAACTTTGAATGGACTTTAAGGATCTTTCATACACTGTCAATTTATCGTTTAACCCTTGCGTATCCATATTTTAGTAGAGCGTTAATCGATATTATGTTTCATATTGCTTCTTATAAGTCTAGACAATGAATGGTGTTATATGTTTCGCACTATTAATTATATGCATACAAACTTATTGTCGGCGGTACATAATATTTCTTCGTCCCGCTCCAGCTTGACCAGGCCTGCAACCTTATCCTCGTTGTTTAGTACAAGATATTGGAATTTGCTTAAAATGACCCCCAATTTGTTGTCGGCGGCGCACGCGTCTGCGCTGAGAGCCACCAGATTGCGTTCTTTGTCTGTTTGCACAAGCTTCTCCACTCTGTGTATTGAGTCGCCGTTGAACATATGTCATTTTTACAGTTTTTTGCAGGCTAATCGGCAATGCGTGACACAACACTCTGAACATCTTACATCACCCATGCTACGAGTTTCAAGTTACCCACATCTGTACTTGAAGTAAAAACGATTTCAAGCATCATCATCATGGATTGTCACATTACCCAGGGATATTCATTGCGGTTTGTCAACGCGCAGCAGTACCACGAACAACCAAACTACCCTGCACTAAAAAGGCAAGGTACAACTGACTATGTACGTACACTAATTTTTGCACACTTTGAAAATTTTCTAATCCATACTTTGCTGCTAATTCATGGTTTGCTAAATTGTTTTTTGCAAATATACAATTCAATTTAACTAATGTATTACTTTCTTGTTGTTGTTTTCAGAAGCTCTTGTGCTCAATGCCACCCTGTCTGTTTAAATCACGTTAAAATGTTGCAAACGAGTCTCACGTTTAACATGCTTATTAATGCGAAGACTGCAATACGTTTTGCTCAAACAAAGAGTACCACCAGTGTTTTTGCAGTCACGAAAGACTTGAAGATGTTTAAAACCTGAATCAATACCTTATTAGCGGCAGTACAAGCCGGTCTGAAGCATCGTACGGGCCTAGTACCATTGCAGAAACCCAACCTGCAAATAAAAGACTTCGTCGCTCCCCACAAATTGATCTAGATGTATTTTAAAAATCAACACAGTCACACAAGGAAATGATTGTGACTTACATACATAATTAAAAGACCTAATGAATTCATCAAGCATGGATGCGGATATAATTTACGCCAAATTGAATCTGTTCAAGTTATAGTGAGCGTTCTGAACTTATTTGCAAATGCTATAGCAAGAGGGTACATAAATTTCCATCACTCAAGCCAAGAAAAACAGGATACTTAAACATCAAAAACAAATGCAATAACTGTTTTAAATTTTAAGTAGCGGCACATCGGTTCAGACATGAAGTTGTAGAAACAAACAGATACTTATTGAAAAAACAAAACGAAAAGAGAATCCCTAGGGGCAAAAAAAACGATTGCAGTGCGCTGAACAGTACAAGCAATATTTTTTACACTTTGATTTCTTAGATATACATTGCCCTTTGCGAATCCAGAAGATTTGGACAATTTTGAAAAATAATAATCTTGGAATCAATATCTGGAGTCATTGAGGCGATCAAATTATCCCAGTACGAAGATGCAATATCAAGCAAATTACTGAAAAGTGTTTTTTATTTTTTATTCACAAGGAAACTGAAAACGAAGAAGAAAATGCCTACCACTTGGTCCTGATTACTGATTTAGATAAATTTATGTGTAGCGGACTTAGCCACAAAATTTTTACTGGCAATCGTGTTTCAGAAGTTTCAACACTGAACTAAATTTGGCTAGACACAATCAAACGTGTCAATCTCTGGATTCAAAAAACATTGTATTTCCTGGAATAAACAAAAACGTCAAGTTCTCAAAGCTATGGCAAACATTGCCCTACCCAGAAAGAGAAAGTAAAAGCTTTTATTTACACTGGTACACAATTGTACTTGCTTAAAAGACAAATAATAATAATTAATAATTGTTTAGAAGTTTTTAACATCTGTATATTCTATTAACAATTCAAAGACTACAAACAGTAATACAAAATTTGTAAACGAGATTTTGCCAGCAGCCTATTCGTTTGTATTTTTAAGTCAAATGCAAGACCGCGATAAAATTGTGTCGTTTAATTATAACGACGGACCAGAAATCGTGAAAAGATTCTTTAAAAGTATATTCTTTTGGGCTAAAATGTTATTTTCCTATATAACAATTTTAAACAACTTTGTTAAACTATCTAAAGAAGTAAAGAAAAAGTTTGATGAAGCTACACATTGCGATATACGCAAAAGTGTGTTTGACTATACGAAGAATCTTACCAAGACGTTTCATCACAACCACCACCATGGACACTTTGAGTTTGGAGCATGCAGCAGTTGCAATTTAAAAATCAAATACAAACATGAGATCCTAATTATCTCACAACGCGGGGTCTCTTTTGACTACAACTAAATAGTCAGTGCAATGAGAATAAATTACTTTAAAGCTAAAGATATTCAAGTTATTGCTAAATAATCTACTATACTTATATCTATAACAATCACAGCAAAAGGTACCTGGCTTCCAAACTTACATCTCCAATACTCTTTAACTGACAACACTAAGAATGAATATAATGAAAACGCCCTACACTCAAAAATTAAAGTCTGATTCATGGACGCAAGTGTGTTCTTTGACTCTAATTTATTTGAACTAGTTGAATTTTTAAGTGCTTACAACACCGAAGATTCAAAACTGATTTTACAATGTACTCAATACGTTGTACTCACACCGAATCAAGATACAAAGGTATAAAACCCGAATATGCAAACGGATAAAAATTTAAAGTACTTGCAGAAACCACTTTACTTCCCCTTTGAATCCCTTAATGATGCTTCTGCATCGTCACATCCCCTGCCTGCAAAAGAAACGTTTTTAAAATCTATTATTGACGATAAGCCAATTACAGATGATGACTAGAAGCTTGTACAGAATGTGTTTACTCAATTTAACATTACAACGTTAAGCGAGTATACTTGGTTCACGTGTATGCTGGATACCATTCTACTTGCTGAAGTTTGGAAAAACTATAGGATACTTGGACTAAAGAATTACAAATTGAACCCAATTTACTTAATAACTTTGCCTAGTTTCTCCTGGGACTGTTTCTTGAAATTCACTGATGCAAAGATTGATTATATCAGAGATAAACGAATATTAGACATTGAAACTAATAGAATTGGTGGCTAAAAGCTTACCTAGATCTGATACTGATGGATTCGAGATGCATACAGTTGACGAATTCAATACGTGTTAGGACAACATCTTTAACGCCGAAAAACATTTTGATTTCAGCAAAATCCCTCGTGATCACAAATATTTTAAAACATGAAAACCAGTGCCCAAATCTGCAATCCGTGAATGAAGATGAAAGCGTAAAAATCAGAATTTAGAGTTTTGATTTAACAGAAATCAATATTTTAAATCAAAAAATGTACGGCACGTTATTTCTGAACGACTAAGCAGCAAAAGTGTATAGGGATTCCCGCAGTGGCTATGCGTCAGTGTAAACACGACAAATACAGACAAATGTTAGAATCTAACAAACCAATTAAAATAGATGTAAATACAGTTAGATCTAGAGACCACAAGCTGTAAACAATAAATTATAGCAGATCAGCATTTAATGCGTTAGACTCGTCTCGTATATTTCCAGATCCAAATAATTGTAATAACAGTTTACCATTAGGTCATAGGGATTTAGATTAAAAATAAATTTTCGTTAGGAATGTAAACTTAATTAGTTTATTGTTAAAAAAAATCAGTTGTAATGTTTATGTTAATTTACTACTTACTTCGTTTTATTAGATAGAATTAACAAACTTATAGATAGTAAGATTGTACATTAAATCTTGTGTTAAATAGTTTTGTGTATAGTCGTGAGAAGTGTTAGTTTTACTATTAGTAGTAAGCGTTAGTTTTACTTTGCACTTTAATTGTGTTTAAAAGTAGACCACTCACGCAACGAAATTATTTTATTATAATATTTTAATTTAACTTGTAAGTTGTAAACGCGTGTAAGTACTGTAATGTATTAAGCTTGTAAAATTGTAATTTTATTTACAAAAATTTGGAAAATAAAATAAAATCTTGTGAATAAAACGTGTATCACCAATATTAGCGACTTTAATCAAGCTACTGGTTCCAGCCTGCAGCTGAATAGAATACACGATTCAAAGCTCGGAGACATGGCCTTGACTACAGCGACGACGTAGCGTACTGGCGGAACAATCGAGGAGAAGACCCTATTGCATATTAGTACATATAACCACCTTCCAATATATGCAGCCTACGACACCACTTTAGTTTCACACCACTACCAACAAAAGTAAGTCGGTTATATGGTTTTGAAGGACATTAACTAATGCAAAGCTTCAGCATAGCTTAAGCTTTTATACGGCATACGAAGCGATATAAAACTGCAAAAAATTATCTCATCGCTTCCCTATCATTTCCACAGTCCCATCAGCTTTATACGCTTCCCCATTTCTTCCCATACTATAGCCCACATTCTTTCCCACATCTTCTCTGTCCCATCTTTTTCTTCCTACCCCTACTCCCACCACACTCTCCACAAGGGCCAAAACCTACTACTTCCATCTACTGCCCTGCGAGACATACAGTTGATATTAAACCACATTGCGAGATAAAAGCCGACGATTAGCTAGTACTGTCTGCTCTGGCTCTTGCTCTATTTTCTCCATAAATTCCTTGTGTTTCTTTTCAATTTTTTATTGTTCCGCTTATTCAGGCTTGAGTCGTTTAACCACCTAAGTTTTAAAAATGAAATTGTTTTCAAATTTAAAATGCCTTTTGACCAACGCTGGCAGTTGCACCGAGATATCGACTTTCATTTAAGGTTGACATCTTTGTGCTCAAACTGTATTCATGTATCTTTTAACAACCTCTTGGTCAATGTACGATTAATCTCATAAACAACATGATCCAAGTCAACTTCTTCTGGTTCTTTCATTGGAATTTAATTTTAATATATTTCAAACAATCGTATATATAAATATTTGTTGTTCTCAATTTTTTTGTACTTTTCTTCGTCAAAGTCGGACTCTGAATTGTAAACTCCGTTAACAAAATTATTATCTTGTTAAAATCCAACACAAACAGCAATCTATTCTAGTAAGACAACATACTTTTTTTGTTTCCCTTTAAATGTCAACTTGCATTTAGTTTTTCCAAGCTGTAAGGATGGAAATTCAGTTTTTATTTTTATATGAAGTCTTTCTTGTAGTTCTGTGCCAAACCGAATAAAGTATGTTTTAAAATCAGCGTCATCATTATTTATTCTCTTTATATACGGTATTGTCTTTTCAAATCCCTTATATATTTTTATAACATTTCAAGTGTTGACAAACTTTTGAGCAAAGAAATTAAATATTGCATTCATTGAGACTGTGTTTAATTTTTCCTGTGTTACTTTTGTTGTCTTTCAGGCATAAATCGGTATCGATAGACCATAAACAAAGACGCTAAAGCTGGCAAAATTTCTATGTTTACATTGTTGTATGGTGCTTAATTATTACAATAAATATAGGTTTCCTCTAGAAAATTTTTAATGGAAAATGGTCAACCGTTTTTTCTAAGAGGTCATTAAGGCTGCCAATAAACACATTCATTTTGGATGCTTCCGTTTGAAAACTAAATGTAGTTTCTTTAGTAGGCAGGTAATTTGAAAATAGTTTTGATGGTAATTCCATATCATTGCTTTCCGCATGACGGGCTTTTCAAACTAGTTGTACTCGTGAATTCCGTACTATTGCAGGCTGTTCACTGCTTGTGTACCTCAAACTGACTAACTAAATGTTATAATTGTCAAGATCTAATGATTTTAAATGTACAGTTACAAAATATGATGGAATATTTTCTGTGTAAATATAGTTTTGCTGGTCAGTTGTCAATGTTATATAAATATACTTTGTTTCTGTCGTGTCTCAATCTAGCACTAAGCAGCTGTGTTGGTCAATCTTCTTCGATTTTGCAATATATGCTGTTTAATTGTATTTACCAGAACCAAAATAAACAGTGATTCACTCATCTTTGAAATTCAGGCACGGCTTCATTCTGCCTTATAGAATCCGCCAGTGATACTAC
>JAQFZE010003261.1:0-12903 GCA_034695245.1 Dicyrtomina saundersi | reverse complement strand
CCCCCCATCTGATTTCATATTTTGGAAAAGTACTACATATTTTCGAAATGACTTTTTCGTCGCCCATATAAATTGAGTCATATTTAATGCTCGGAGCTCCACTTGGATATTTTATGATGACAGTCTTGTCAGACAGAGAGAGAGAGGAAGCGCATTCATATTTTCAACATGAACATGTGATGCGTGCCTAGTGTGTAGTTCTCGTCGTCTGGATTTTACTCGTACAATCATCCTCATCCGAATTCTCTCAAATATTTCATATTTTGTACAGAAGAGAAGACGAAGACGAAGACGAAGAAGGAGAAGAAGAAGACGAAGAAAAAAAATATATTCAGATTCAGACGTGGTCGACTTTCGACTTGTGATTTCTATTTTTATTTGATTTATTCCTCCGTGTCCTCTGTGATAAGCAATCAACTGTGAACTCATCTCTTCAAAAATACTCCAATTTTGTTATATTCAAATCAGATTATTATTACTATATAGTAGAGAAGTGCAATAATTAACAGTGCCGAAAAATTCAAGATGGGGAAAGCCAACGAGAAAGACAAGAAAAAAGTCACACAGCGAATGGATAGTCGTAAGTTTGGGTTCCTTTCTCAATAAATTAATTTCATTCTCAGTCACATTCCCTTTCACTCAACTCAGAGTCAAGAGTTGGTCTGTCTGCGTCTGACTTGGACAGCATTAGCATAACAGTGTCATAAGCACTAATATAATGCTTATAGGTACGTGAGTATATGCAAACAAGTTTCTATATGACAAGTATGATCCATTCCATCTGAGGAAATTCAAATATGTAGGTAGGTACATACAGAACCTATAGATGGGTAGTTGTCGGTCTCTCTCTACATTAAGCAAGAGGAAATCTCACGTTCTCACGTCTATCGCATTAGATTTTAGATGTATCACATTATATTAGCGGTAAGCATAATCCCTTGGCTTTCAACTGATCCAGTCCGCGGATCATAGAAAAACATGAATGTTAATGGTAGCTATTGTAGCGTAGCTCAATCTTACAACAATGTTTACCCCTACACTATACACAGTTCTCCACTAAAGATAGTTCATCGGTAAATACAAACAAGTCATCTTATTTTTTTTGTATTTCTTCTATGCGAATAGAGATAGTGGAAATAATCTGGAACTAACTTTACACATAAATATACTTTTTTTTTACTTTCTGCCCTCAAACCAATATGATATTGAACTTGAAAATCCTAGTATAATTCACAAAGTCTTTTATAATAACATTCCTACGAGGCACAGATCATCGCAGGTGTATCCATGACTGACTATAGTGAGATTGAGATGGATTACACATTGTGCTATGGACTATACGGACTAATACAGATCGGCAGAATTTACATTGATTTGAAAGCTATATAGTTGCAATTTTCCACACATGCCAGTCACTTTAGTCAGTGATGTGATGATATTAAAACTGAAAGACAACCTAACGTGATTTTGACTGTATTATTTCATATCCTACACTTAGCTTAAGTAGGTATATAGGACTGGTTTGAAAGTCGAAAGGATTTGGATTGGAACAGTATATGTAGGTAGGTATATATCCCTGGATTTATTTTCGCCCTTCAAATCTCGAAAATGATCCAGGCCAGGAGTGAACTAGCAGATGTTACAATTTACAGTGCCATTGATTAGGTATTCGGTATTGGAGATTTCTATAGTGATAGTGATGTTCTCGCTAGTGCAGTGCTATGAGAGGGAGAACCAAGTCCAGAGTCCAGCTGTCGGACATAAACATTGCCCGTCGTTATGACATTACCTCAAATTATTCGCCCATCACAAAGTCTAATGAGCTCGATTTTCTACTTTAGAAAATCTTAGGCTTTCTATCCCAGGTCATTTTTCCCCCTTTCTAGTAGTATACACCTGTAGGTATGAATGTACTTTAAATTACGTACGTATGCTCTATTATGTATTAGATATCTTCAAGTAGTGGTTGGAGTATTAAATAAAATCAATTAAACTGTTATTGCTCAGCATGGGGTATGATTTGAAAATACTATAATCAAGTATTAAATGGCAAAAAAGGATTGTGTCTATGTTGCCTTTGGTCTTGGGATAAGCCTTACTACTACTACTCCTATAGCCATTATCAAAAGTGTATGTCAATGAGGGGCTCTAACCACAATTTGTTTAGGATATCCTTAAACCGCAAAAGATATAACATTCATGCGGTTAGCGTTTCGGGAGCGAAGAAATACAAATACCTGAGCAAATGTACAGCTCTGCTTTGACTCCTTTTAAGATGATTGTGAGCGGGGAGGGCATGTAATTATGTGGAGGATATACGCCTAATATGGAGCGTAAACGTTTGACCGAGAGTCACGGTTGCACAGGGATGCTGCATGTATGAGCTCCTTATCAGACTTGAGAAATGAAAGCAATACACATTGAGAATCTGACTGACTGACTGACTGACGAGAGTCAAAAAGCTTGTGTGTATGGTATATTACGAGTATGAGAGAGTAAAATAAAGTAAAGGAACGTCAAGAGCGTGTGATTACATAGAAATCTTATCTTCTGAATTATACATATTTTTCATCAAAATATTACTTTTGCTTCCGTCAAATCCCCAGGATGACGATAATTTCTTTAGATGCAAATGGCCATTCTATCTTTAAGGAGTTCCAACGTCCGCTCTGAATTATGGATATAATAATATATTGTATACCTGTATACCTATATATATTTTTTGACTCGTTGAGGGAATTGGAATGAAGGGGGAAACTTTTCTGTAAAGGTAAAAACTTGAGTAAATCTGACTGTGATATGAATGCTTTAACAGAAAGCGAAGCAAAGTTGTCCAAAGAAAAGTTATCCGACCGACACGACGGTAAAACTTCATAGTTCAAATATCGACACTAGACATTCGTCGAGCATTCAAACACGGTCTATTTGTCCTGTTCGTCTCTCTATTTACACACACACACCGTGTACGTCGACTCCTATCTTTTTCTCTCTCTCTCGTACAGACAGACAGACACACACACACAAAATCCACATCTTTCTTGTACATGCTGAATGTGGAAGAAATCTATGGAAAAATATAACAAAATATCTTTGCAACATTAAATAAAAGTTGTACAAATGACATCATAGGCTTCTTCCACGAGGAGCACGAGGACAAAAGTAACACTCCAAATATTGACAATAAGATAAAATATGCAGAAATTTTATTGTATTTGCATATAATCTTAGCAATACAAAAAAAAATCCTAACTCTTCTCTCTCACTCCCCTTCTCTATATTATACATCCCCCATATTCTGATGCGGATCAATTTTGAGATGTCTCCTATTCCTATACTATGTACTACATATATATTATTATGATGACGCTTCCAATACGGACGGAAATAAAATATACGAATGCTCACACTCAGTAGTCATAGTCCTATGCACAGGAGCTCGTTCTTCCCAACTTGGAAACTTTTATAGATCCACACGAGGTTTATTACTACAATAGAGACATTTGATTCAATGAAATGCGGATGTAAGGAAAAGAGGACAGAAATTCAAATACTCTTTACCTTTTCCAATCATACGGACTGATACTGCCATGGAACGTCCCCAATAGGTTGGAGGTAGTAATTATATGTAATTATATGAATGTATATGCAAGTGAATGCATAATGGCTTCAATGGCCTATAACCGATTGAATGATGTAAAAATTCCAACATAGCCGTGGTTCACGCTATGCGTATAACAAAGCAGCCCCCGTCCCAAAAAAAAAGACGACTTCATCCAACATGTAGACATGTAGACAGACATTCCATATATAATTTCTGATAGTGTATTTTAAAATGATGTTGGATTTTGTTGAAATGGAAGCAGGAGTGAATGGTGGAGGGGATGGATGGTGGGGATGATGGATCCGCACTTCCACTCCGCTGTGCGTCCAATGTCGACGTCGACGAAGCTCCTTTTTATTAAAATGAATGAATCATGATTTTTAGTACAGTGGAAACCCTTTTTTTAAATTGAATCCATTGAGTTCAAACTTGTGAGGCATTTGAGTCTACTCAGGAAATTAATGATACATACATTAGAGGTATACAGACAAGGAATTTTGGGACTCCATTGAGTGGCTGTATTATCTCCAGACCTGGATGATTACGTAGATAAAATAGAGAATCAATAGTTAAGTCATGGAATTTACATATAAAAACAGCGAGGGCCCTGTACAGATCTCCATGTAATCTCTATTTATGTGACTGCTGACTTTTCTTAATTAGGAATTTGTTATAAGTTGAGGATTTATTGTCGCAATTACCATAAGCTGTGAGTACAGGAGGATATTTTGCTTTACGTATTTTCTTATTTTTCTCTCCCTGTCTACCCAAGGGAATTATGTTAATATTTTTCCTACTGCCCCTCCGCGAGGAGCCGAGGAGCTCATCGGAGGTAGGTAGGTACTTTACTAAACAGAGAAACAGTGGGTAATGTGTGTGTGGAGGGACTCAAACGTTGAACGTGGTGGCGGTAGCCTCTCAGATTTGCATCATGGCAAAGTGAGACTATAGTGCGAGCTCAGTACCGTAATTTACTTGCATTTATTAGAATATGCATGATTATTTTCACAGTACTCTGGGATTGGGCTGAGCTGAGGGTAAAGTACCTATACACACACATAATAATATGAAGATGGGATTTAGTAAACGAGTAGAGGGAGTGCAATTGTGTGTGGAGGCATTTGCCACTCTAGTAGGTAGGTAAGTAGGTAGGTAGGTGGGTAGGTACGTACTGGCTTTATTGTGTTCCAGGAGTTCCACAGCTACGGCTTCCTATATGGTGTGTCTGTATAGCCTTTGTTTGGTGTATTCACCAAGTTTAGTGAGGACAGAGATGAAACTAAATACAGGTAGGAAAGGAAAGAGTAAAGGTAAAACTATGGTTGGCCAATGGTTTTTACTCAATACGATGGGATTTAAAGCTGAAACCATAAGAGGAAGAAAAAAAAAGTAAAAAGTTGTTTTCCCATAACGCTCCAAGATCCGCTGTGGCTCTCTCTCTAGACTGGGTGGTGTGTGTGTGTGTGCATGAGACTCAAATCAGATGTAGCAGGGACTACTAACGTATGCGAACTTTAGAGATAGTTAAAATGATAGTACTCGTCGTCGTTGTATGTCTGTAGTTTTTGGGTAGTTTGTGCATAAAACTAGATGGGCTTTCGCTGTTACGCTTAAGCAGAGTTCCGCACGGATGAACTTTATTGAGCTCCAGCTCCAGCTGCTAAAGCTAGATTACATTTTTCCCTTAGTCTCATTCCATTGCACTGCAGTGAGTAGTGTGCAGTGATACTATATCTGTAAAAGCTTCTTAGCTTCTCCTTCTAGATTGCAATATTATTATTATAAATTACCATCTGTAACTTTTTATTATCTGTCATGATTTACTTCTTTCACATGACTAGACTTGGGGCATCACTGGAGGGCAAGGACAAGATGTCCAATGATACTGATTTGCATACAGCCACCACCGATCTTGACATGACAATATAACTCTGATATAGGGACATGGAGACGGACGGCTAACTTTGAATCTCATTCTTTCATTTCAGTCCATGTTCCGCTCTGTAGCGATGCAATCCAACATTTTTGTTGGCAAAAGGAAAAGTATATTATACCGAGTACCGAGTGCATTTACAAGGGAAGAAGAAGCGTCAGTCGAAGAGTGAGTACCAGATTAGACCCAGTAGGCAGTAGTATATAAGTATAGACAGGCTTTTGCTAAATAGGTAAGTATACACCTCCTGATACAGTTCCCTGCAGTTCCCCCATGAAATCAGTGCGGAGGTGTACTCACATCACAGCACAAGTAAATGTAATAGGGTAAAAAAAAAAGAATAACATAATATAATCTGAGGCCAGCCAACAACGCCGAACATTGCATCCTCTGTCTCTGTCCTAATGGGAAACTGCTGCAGGTTCCCCCATGCTTCATTTTCCCACCTCCAACCTCCAACACTATGTTTGCCTTTCGACTTTCTTGTTTAACTCCCTTTCGTTCCTAGTCAGTCAGTTCTCATCCAGGATCTTCCTGGAAATCACAACGCAGAAGACTAAGTAGTATCATGAAAACATTTTAAACTCAAGCCTAGAGGATACAAGAATTGGGCTGACACAATATTTTATGTCAGATTTTATTTAGATTTTTTTTTTAAAACATAGCGAGAGACTATAATAACTCTGAGATTTGCAAACGTACTTTTACTCCAGTGACTATAGTGACAATTATACAATATCCCCGTACCCCCTCGACGGTGTAAATATCCTCAAAGTTAGTGCTGTTACTTAAGCTTTATTTCAGTGACATGAAAGCGGTGAAACGAAACCTAGAAGAGTAAATCCGTTTGGATGGATATATTTTTTCGGATCGAAAAATCCATAGCGGTGTCCAGCTCCAATCATTTGGAGTTGAAGTTGGGGCCGTCCGTACATTAGGTTTTAAATTCAATGCAAAACAACATATATACGGATTGGGGACAATTATACAATAGGGGAGTAAGTACTTTTAAAAAGACAGAATGGAACCCGTCACTAAGCAAATGTGTCCGTCAATGGAAATCAATACTGTATGTACTGTGTGTGACTTGACACTTAAATAAAGATACAATGCAATATAAACAAACGGCCAGAAAGTCAATATTTACGTGCGGAAGTGGAGATAAAGTTCACAATATGGACTTGAGCTTGAAGTGCTGTTTAAGTTTTTTGAAACCCAACTGGAAATTCTCCTTTTACAAACCCCTATAATGGGCTCACCAGTGTGAAAGGCGCAGTTCAGACAGCAGTTTGTTTCCTGGTTCGTCATTCCTTGTTTAATTATTTTCGAAAAATCTAAAAATCGAAATCCTATTTGAGTTTTTGAGTAGAGAGAGAGAGAGAAAGGAAACGTCAATAGTTTTCCATTTGCCACCATCGTTTTTTGAAATGCAGTGATTTGTAATGTCGCTCGTTTGTAGTTTTGTGTCACGTGATGGCTCTGGAGCCAGTGGCTGAGAGTGAGATGAAATTACAAGAAAGTAATCGTTTAAATGGTGGGCTACGGAATGGAGGAAAGCTGAGTAGGATAATACAACGTGATGTGATGTGAGCGGCTGTGGGAAGGGTACACAAAATCTTCAGGATGGCTCATCGACCAAAAAATGGCGGAGACATGTCTTAATTCACTTGAAATACTGTCATTCCAAGTTTGCAATTTCCTGTTTCCCCCGCTAAAATCCCACATCTTAAATTCTTTGCAAAAAAAAGTTGTGATCAGATTTTAGAAGATGAAGTTGAAGTGGGTTTAAAAATGATATTTTGTCATGTGCATGTCCGCTATTAGTGATTCATTATTATTTTGTAATCACTTTTTAGTACTTGCACAGTAATTTTTAAGTAAGCAATCTTATATTCGATTGAGTGTTCATTTTATTTTGTGTTCGTTTGCGTGATTTTATGGTGCTTGTGTCGGTTGTCGGTTGTTGGTGGAGTTTCGGGTTTTGGAGGTGACAATATAACCTGATAATTCATATCTAATGTGATCTCGCAGCCAGGTATAATATTATTATGTACCTTAGTATTGAAGTGTCGAATCGTGAATGCAAATTTTAATAGTACATTAGTTCATGCCTTCTTTATTTTTTATTGTTTGTTTTTTTATGATTTATGTGCTATGCTGCTACGTTAGTGCCTGTGCCTGTGCCTGAAACCGTCTAGTGATACACTAAATAATTTTGGATTTACTTACTACGCTGTCATTTGTTTTTCGGTTTTGTCTAGCCAAAATGGGTAAGTTGTCCTATTATGCATTACTCTTTACCGTATAATTTTATGTATTTAAAGGAGTAATAATACAAGTTGCATAGTTATTACCTTTCTATCACGGTTAATACAAATATATTATGTTCCAGATGATTACATTTTTTGAATTTGAAAAATATATTTTTATAGCATTATATTTGGCGTTTACTCAGTTTTTTCTCCTTTTTTGCATGTGATTCGGGTTTGTTAAGTCATATTCTGTTAAGCTTTACTTCTATTTCTGTACTGTCAAACAAACATGGATTGGTGCATGCATGGATTTGTATAATAATATTATGAAATCTTGCTCAGTTAATTTTATTAGAACTTATGTGAACTTGTATGAACTTATGTTTGCTACGGCTTATATCACAGTGGTTTGGTCAAAGAGACCAACGCCGCCGAGGCCATTATAATTACAAATTATGGCCTATTGCTACGGCTTACTTTTGGCTTTGCAGTTATACTATTTCGTATGTTTACTGTTGACTGTATGTAAAATGTTGACTCGGATACCTCTTCTATTTGTGATTTGGTTCTGGATTATTTCTATTCCGTTGTATTTTAGAGCAAAATGCAATGGATTAGAGATAATTTTGCACGAAGGAATTTAAGACGAGCAATGATATTGCTATTGATGATATATTTATATTATTTATTTATTCGTTTAAGTAATTCATAAGTATTTTGTTATAATTGGAACCAGGAAGTAGAAAATTGAAGTTACCATTATTAACGGAGCTCAAAGCATTTCTGCGATGTTTTTAAGTTGGTATTCAATGTCTTTCGATTATTTAGATTCTTTAGGAAAAAGTTTCCTGAAATTATTAATCAGATTATTAACCTCCTTCTGGAAAAGAAAGAAACATCTTCAAGTAGTGTTTAATAATATGCAACACAAAAATATGATTAGGTATTTGTCGATGCTATTGATGATTGAGTGATAACTAGTCTAAACAACTTGTGCTAAGCGTTATACTCTCCGTTTTTTGTCACTACTTTAAAAGGGTTCATAGTCATCATAGTTTTTTGCTGGTACAATTAGACATGTTTGAAAAAATTGAAAATAGTCTAGATTAATCTTGTAATTTAGTACACGGAATTCAGTCGCATCTTCTGTTGTTTTGCAAAGTTGTTCAGCGTCACCAGCAAAACTACCACTAAAAAATGTGATTCAGTTTTGGTTTCGATAAAAGTGTTGTGTTATAATATTAGTTTCTGCCATGGTGTGTACCGACGATAATATAATAACGTCGAGTTGTCTGATGAATGCATGATATTCCCAGTACAACTACTACATATTAAGCCTTTGTCTTGCTCGAATTTTGTAATCAGTTTATCAGTGATGGTTCAACTTCCTGCTGTAGGTCTGCAGTGCGTTCGTCGTTCGGCTTTGCTTTAGTCTAGTAGTGTCTAGTCTGTAATGGGTAGGTCTTGGAAAGTTTATTCTGTATAAAGTTCATATCCACTGCACGTATGTACTTAGTCCTTCGGCATTTAGGTACTAGAAGTTAGACCCTGCCTACGGCATTTGGTAATATTTTGAGTCGGACATAGCACGACGCACGAGTAAAAAGGAGCCCATCCGATGTCTTACAATGTCTCGGGAGCAGTCAAAAGGATCAGACGTCAGTGCTCAGCTGAATAAAATATTTTTTGTGTGCACTGAGCATGCCATAGACGACTGAAGCTATAGAAATTTATTAAAACTGTCACGCCATTAAAAACATGAAAATGGAGCTTCTTGTTCGGGTCACATCGGTAATATTTACTTATTATTATGAGTTGCAATTCCAAAGTACTGATGGTTTATTTTTGTTTCTACCATCACTACTTTACATTTCAAATCTCAAAAAACGCCGATTTCGATTTTTTTAGCATTTTTCTAATACAGTCTACACTGTGTGTAAACACTCCTGCAGAAACAGTTCCGCGGAGGCTCACGAAAGAAACCATTTTGGAAGTTTTGGGGGACAGTTGCTGAGGAGAATATTGACAAGGGCTTTCGATTCATAATTAGAAGCATTCTTTACCTTTTATTGACATCTTTTTCACTAGTCAGTCATGGGTGGTTCCAGAGCTCCCAGCTACAGCTACTCGAACTTTTTCCTACATTTATTATTTATTGCGTACTTAGATATGAGCAAGGCCGGTCAGTGCAGTGTGACTACTTATTCTGTAAGGGTGTGTAACAACTGTATCGTATTCAGTTCCAAAAACTGAAAGAGCTGATTATACTCATAACGTGCAGTATTCACTCACATGCGTTTTGCTTTCCCAACGACAAACGATGTATGTGCATTATATGACGTTTGAGTTAGTATTTCAACGCTGATAATGATGGTTCGTTTCCTAAACCCCTAATACGTAAACAATATTAATTTCAAAGGGATTTGTTTATCATAGAGTCTCTCATTTTTGTAACCGTATTATTGTAGGCATTCACAAAATCATGTACACATTTAGAGTCGAGGCAGAACTCAGGATGTGATACCATTAAAATTGACAACTTGTGAGAATTCCTACTGAGTTTTTCATCTGGAATTGTATTATAAACCAGTTCTTGTTTTTTTGTGTGTGAATCATTCTGGATTTGAAGTTGATTCAACTTTTATTACTTTTTACAGGAAGCAACTTGATGGGCAAATTTACTCAAAGCGTCCGTCGAATAGCACAAGACTTCCAGGATCAAGGAACACCAGGTATGTGAATTAGCATATTATGCGTAACTAATAACTTTTTCTATTTTGAATGCTTCCCTTTGAAGTGTCAGTAACAAAAATACAGTATACGTATGTTTGAATTTAGGTATTTCCTAATATACCTAGTTGCTAAAACTAATGTCTGCATTTTGATAGTCAAAACCAAACCTACAGTAGGCCAGTTGTTACGAAAACTCACCTTACTAACCAGTAGCATTAACAGTGAGAGTACTTAACAAAGTAATCTTAAGTTAGTTGAGTGAATTTGTCGCCACTTGGATGGGAAAGAAATGCTTTATTGGCATCCAATATATTTTTTACAAGTTTTGAAGGCAGCTGTTGTGCTGGTGTTATGTTGCAGTCATAATTGTACCTATTGCAGGTACCTTTTTAAGACGTCGGGTATTCTTTGTGTCATAATAAAATCTTTTGCTATTAATAAATGCATTTTTGTAATAACTTCAGTAAATATATATGTGCAGCACTTTTTCCAAGCCCAACATAAACGCATAAGTAAAAAAAAATAAAAAAAATGTAGGTTAAACTAGTTGAATAAAATTACAATATGCAGACCAATGCATAATAAAATGAAGAATAAATTCAGCCGACTTCTTCTTTTTAGTATATTTTCCGTGTTAACTCCCGTCAAAATAATTCCCCTGGGAATAATTGCGACGTTGCGAGGGTTTATTTGGTAGTTTGAAGTGCCGTAAAATGTTAACTCTGAATTCTGTAAAAGGGATGAGTTCTTATATATGATAATATAAGGATCGAATCTATCGACTTTAACATTAAATAAATTAAAAATGGTTATTATCTGAAAATGATTTTTAGCGTAAAGAACGGAATCTTAATTTTCTGGGAATCGAAATTCCCAGGTTATCGGTTGTAACCTAGTAGCACACACAGTGGAATTTGTAGGTTGGTACTTAGGAACCTGTATTACATTTACTAATGCTGTATACTTTAAGCCGTCCTTCGTATTTTTTTTATTTGTGTGGATTTATTACCATTTCAAAACTGTGATGCGTAAGCTGAAAAAAATTTCCACAGATAAAATTTATTTCTAGTCTGTGTGTGTCTGCAAAATAGAAAACGTCTTTAGATAGGGCCAATGAGCAAAGCAAATTGTATTATTCCTTATGACGGGAGATTCGATTGATCAGACCTTATTATTGATGCTACTGTATTACTCTGAAGTTTCCTGGAATAGTCTGGGAAAACGGATACAACGGTATTATCTCTATAGATGCATGACCTAGCCGCAACATCTCTCGTCTCTAGAATAGTATACTTCGGTTCCACCCGGTTCTGAACAGAAATAATAAGAACGACGAACGTGACACAAGTAGCCCTAGTTGCACAGTATGGAGTATGATGAAAATTGCTATTGGTGGCGGGAGGAATTTTAGTAGTATTGCAGTGTCGAAGCTGTCGAGTGTGGGACTTATTACAACTGGCACGATAATAAAAAACTGCTCTATGTTTCCAGGTGGACAGACGAAGGATGAGGCGATGAAAACGCAATTGAGATTGCGATCCACGCGCCGAAGACTGGAAGCAAGTTACGAGACCGCTAAGCGAGCGCTTGTTACACTGCACAATGAGTATGAGAAATCTAAAGAGGTCCGAAATATCTTCACTCGCTACGCTCTACTCAAAGCTATGATCAAAGTATGGATTTTTGTTCGGACATTCTTTTTTTCATGTGTACTGCTAGGGTCAATTTATTGAACATTTTCTTCAACTATTTTATCCCAAGTAATTCTGTTGCAGCTGTAGCCAAGTCAGCGAACTTTTCTACTACTTATAAATTACTATTTTTTCTGTGCATCATGTGTCAAAACTGTTCCTTGCAAGATTTGCAATTACGTTTGTTATCAAGTGGTATGGGAATCTACAGTATGAAGATATTTACATCATTACTCACACATTACTTTGTTTTTTGCTTCGCATGGCAGCCGTAACAATAAGATTAACCGTCATGTGATGGCAGCAGTAACGGAGATTTCGGCGGCCAAGTTTGTTGAAAGTTATCGTTTTTAAATTTCCCGCCAAATCTAAATTTTCAATTTAGTACCGGTTACTCAGCAAATTTGCATGAGTGATTCGAACAGTAATTACCAGTAGAATCATATTATCGTAAAAGGCACGCTATATATTGTGTAGACGCTTTTGAATAGTTAAAAACAAACAAGGTTTTTCGAGAAAAAACGGTGTGGGAAAAAAATCAATTTTGAAAGAATTATATATTTTTTAGTTTTCAAGAGCTTCAAAATCATGTATCGCTGGTTGAAATCGTTTAAGAATTTCTAAAGTGTACTAAATTATGCATACAGGTAGAAATAAATAGGGGAAATTTTCAATATTTATTTTGTAATGAGG
>JAQFZE010003260.1:0-12903 GCA_034695245.1 Dicyrtomina saundersi | reverse complement strand
GAGTTTGAATAGTACGCGGGTGAGCTACTACAGAAAATACGGTAAATGTTGAAGGAGCTACTCCTCTACGTGAGGTGTATAAAGAATAAAGAAATAGTAATTTATTTACTTTATAAGTATATTATAGACAAATAGTACAATAGTCAAGTACCGACATGCTACAGAACCAGTTCCAGTGCCGGAGTATTTACCCAAGTATAGATATTAATAAAGCTACCCACCTTACACAATTGAACCTACCTACCCACCTACCTACCTACCTACCTACATCGGAAATAAATTAAGTGATTGAATCATGTGTATGTATTGGTCCTCGGTTTATGTAGTTCTTCTTGTTCTTTTGAGTATACACGAAACATTCAGTGTAGCTTGACTCGGCTTTTGCCAGTTAAATAATTCAATGAAAACATATTCGTGTAAAGGATATAGGTACAACGTCATAATTGTCATTGTGATAGTATTCCAAATGCAAACCAATTCGGTGACAATTCAAGTAGGTAGGAATATGTACTTTCAATTACCCGTCCTATCCTATAGCTCATAAACCACTGACTGGGTCTGTCTGAAACGTGTCGGGGGTTTGGATTTGGATTTCATTTCCGTTTCTAGTTTTAATCGGGTCGGGCACGAATTTATGTCAATTCCAGTCCAGCCTCGATTTCCTTTTTAGTTTTATAATGTTACGTAGGTATAGTCTTATTAAAAAAAAAGAGTTAATATAATAATAGTTATTAAGTATAGTGCTCAGTGTTCGCTATAGACTTTTTCCCAGAATTGTAAATAGTGAAGTGTAAGTACCTAAGTAGTTCGAATGTTCAAAGTCAGTATATTTTTTGTGCATTTTACTTAAAACCTTCTACTTAAGGTTGAGTGCCAAAAGTTTCATTTCTGGATTTTTAAAAATATTGGCTGTGACCGTGTGGAAGCAGCAGAGGATAGATTTTGACTGAATTTTTCATCGAATTGAACGAATTGAGAAATTTGACGTCGTATTTGGAAAACAAAAGTCTTTGTTTGCGTACATATATTTGAATAGTATCTTCGCTATGGTTTCATTAAGCAGACTCCAAGTGTTCCAACTACAGGAAACAATACGTTGTAATTGTAAGCGAAATTCACTTTATATATTTTGTTGTTGTAACGTTTGAAATTTACTGCAATGAGTAGATAGCTAACACGAGTTTTGGTGTTTGTGTTTGAGGTACAATGCGTGTTATGTCGTACATTTGTTTCTAATTTAAGAAGCATAGACAGAAATATATTTTACAGTTTTCCAACGCTACTTCTGTACTGCAGGTCCAGGGTACTTTGCGATTTCTAAAAAGCGTTACTTTTTTTGAGTTAAAAATTTCCTTGCCGATGCTTGAATATGAAGTAGGTACTTAAGAATAATTGTTCATAATTTCAAAATGTGATGGTAGGGCATATTTGTATCTTTGCTTTGGTATACGCTATGCCAGGATTGTTCTGACCTAATATCGAGTTTAGTTTTAGGCTGGAAGTTGGAATTTAATAATTAGCTAAGGCCATACCAGTATCATCTAATTTACTTAGCATAGTGTATATAACCTTTTATATGTGTGTGGTATTGATTAATACCGTATATTAATTATTAGCGCATTGTTTCCATTAATTAGTTACGAGCAAAATTAGGACATGAGGACGTGTGTAGCATTCAAATTAGATTTGTCTATACTTCACGATCGATTTGTTTGTATGACTGATCAACTATAGTAATTATAAATAATTAGAATAAGGTAATTTTGTAATTGTGACCAGTATTTCTTCTACAAATAACATTATTAGAGTACAGCATATATGTAGTATTTCCGTAATATATGTTCGTATTTAATTTGTGCCATTCTTATGTTGGTTTGTGGGAATAGACAAACAAGATCCGGCTCGATTTGCTGGTGATGGAATGTCTTTCAAGGCAAAGCTGATTGGAGTGTTGGAAGTGAGTGGTCCAAGAGGCGATCGAATTTGTCAAGAAGCATTGTCCGAGTTGAAAATGGCTGTGAAAGCAGCTGGTGAACACAAACAAAAAATTACAGTCCATATTGCGCTCGATGGCCTTCGTATACGGGATGAAAAGACTGGGGTAAGATTTACGGACACTCGTGATAAATATTTCATTATAAATACTAAATAATATATATGTGTCACATAGATTACAATTGATACGCATATTTGTATCCAATATGCAAACAGCAATTTTGATTTTTACAGCTTTTACAAATGTCTTAAAACTATTTAAGTAAATCTCTGATTATTTATGTGCGCTTTGCAAAATATGTGTCTCTTGTTATTACGTTGTGGACACAAGTACGTAAAATATAATTTCTACCTATTTTTTTGTAACATTTTGGAATATAGTTATTTCCGGGATTTATACTTTTTTGTACTTTCCTCGCATTCTATAAAGGAAAATTAAAACCTTTGTTTGTTTAAGTGAAAGTCACTTACTCTTTTGCTTCTCATAAGTTTTTGTAGCTACGCAGTTTTGTATTTGTTTTCAAAGCTGTAAATAACTTCTTTTTGTCTTTGAAAATATTTTTCATTAGTAGTAACTTGTAGAAAGTGTAATTTATTATAGCTTACCGTAAATGCTCTAATACAACGCGGGTCTCTAATAGAACGCGGGGGTCTGCTATGCTTTAACATTAGGTGTATCTAATACAACGCGGGGGGTAAACCTCCAAGTTTTGATATAACGCGGGTCGTTGTATTAGAGCATTTACGGTACTTACTCTGAAACTCTAAACTCCTTGTCACTTATGTTTGTATTTGATTTTTGGCACTTTGTCAAACTGCGATGCTTTAGATGTATGTAATTTTAAGAGATGGAACGTAAAGATTTTGTTTTCACTAGCTTTTAATTAAATGGAATGGATTTTGTGTACAGAACGTAGGTATATATAGGTGGTATTTTGCAATCTCGTAATGGAAACATCAATGTAATTACTTGAACGTACCGAACTTTCTAATATGTGAAAACACTGATTTCAAAATTTGTTGTTTTAAAATGTATAGGACTGCCTTTATCATCATCAAGTACACAAAATTTCCTTCATCGCTCAGGACTTGACAGATGCCCGAGCCTTTGGCTACATCTTCGGCTCTCCTGATATGGGTCATCGATTTTTTGGGATCAAAACGGAGAAGTCTGCCAGTCAAGTTGTGATAGCCATGAGAGATTTATTCCAAGTGGTATTTGATTTGAAGAAGAAGGAGATTGAGAGAGCCAAGCAACAGCTGGAGATGCAACAGAAATTTCTTGCTACGCGTGCCGCTGAGACGTCAGCTCCAAAGGTGAGCGTAAGGAAACTAAATCAAAATCCATCCAGGAATAGCTTTTACAGACTTCAAATCCAATTATATGCTATTATTAGTTTATTACCTCTAAGGTGCACACATTTTGTGGGATTCACTTTTATGTTTCTAAGATTGGATTTTCTTGTCAAACAAATTGACACGGGCAATTTATTAGAGTGGTTACTCAAATGGAATGCAATTACAATGTATAATCTTATTTGATATTAATTGTCATATCCTCCATCTTTGTCTGATTAAAGTTGAACATATACGTATAAAATATAAATGTGGAAACCTATTACGAAATACCTTGAAAAAGTAGTGTTAATTATATAAAATATAAATGCACACAATTACTTTTGATCCTTTTTTAGTATTTAAGTTCTTTAAATGGTGTACCTAACTGATTTTTAATAATTGTAGACGGACCATAAATCATCGATAGCAGAAACGTATATTGAAGGTGCTTGTGCCCTTGGAAGTAGTTCTTTATCCTCACCTGGGATTTCTAATGTTGGGGGTGGGGGTCACACGTCAGCCTCCGCCTGTGCATCTAATACAGTTCCTGAAGTAGACTTATTAAATTTGGAAGTTGAACTAAATAGTTTACAAGAAGGACTTGATAATATTCATAATAATTTGGCAGACAGTGTTCCTTTCCGTGGGAGCACAGCTTCTATTTCAAGTGATCCCATGAATGCAATGAGTAGTTCTACAAATAATACAAACACACCGAATGCTACAAATGCGAAATTTTCTATGCTGGGTCACGGGGGACACGGTATTGCGGGAGGAAATGCAAATTCTAATTTTACAAGCACGAGTGGGGATCCTTTTGGGGATTCTTTTGATCCATTTGACAGTGGTGTGTCGTCAATGGGATTTAGCAGTGGTGCAACTTCGTCAAACCATCAACTACAGCAACATCGTCAAAATTCTTCAATGACGTCACCCTCTCCAGTCGCCTTTGGAGGTTCAGACCCCTTCGCCCAAATAGATCCATTTCCTCAACCCACTTTTAGTAATTTAGAAAGTTCCGACTCGTTTTTTAATTCCGATCCATTTGACACTTCCGGTCCTGGTGGCTCGGGTCCTAGCTCTGGTACGGGAGGCAACTTGGGAAGTTCAAATTCGAACACGAATTTTTCCTTCAATTTTGGAGGTGATGGAATACCTTCGGAGCCACAGCAACATCATAATACAAGTGTGAGTAGTGAAAGGGAAATGAGAATTAGTCAACGAAATTCGAGTAGTTCAGCCATTGGAAATTCGCATGCCAATGTCAACAGTTCGTCTTCAGTTGGCGTGAATAGTTCCGGAGGAGCAAATCGATCACAAAATTCAAACGAGTTTCAACTTGGATGGCAAGCTTCTTTTGATGATGTAAGTTTCAGTTTCAGTATTAAGATGGCAAAAGTTTGTACTATAAAAATGATTACACGTTGTTGTTAATGTTGTTGTTGATGTGTAAACAATTATAATGTGAAGAAGTGGTAATATTATGGGAAGAAAACTATGTCACGAAATAGACTTGAAAGAGTCTTTTAAAAGCAAACTTGAGTTTTAAAAACTAGTAATTAGTCCAAAAATGTTATCGACTAAGAGTCTTCGCCTATATTTTTATTAACTGTTTTTAGCACGATGTATTTTTCACATCGTATCCCAACTTTTATAGCAAATGCCCCAAAATCGCAATTGTAGTATTTGTAGTACATTTTATGAAGAAACGTTCTAAGAATGTACTTACTACCGGTTTTCATAATTTATCAACCTTTTGAAATACTTGAAGAATTTTAAAGAGCGGTATACCATTTGCACGGCAATGATTAGTATAATTTAGGTCAGGTACCTTAAAGTCAGAGGCACGGTCGCATAAGTTTTTGGAAATTGTTTGAAAAAACTAATTAAAAAAAATCCACCTAAAAGCTATTGTGTGTTGTTTTTGCCAAAAACAGTAAATACTTGCTCCGTCGACATATTGAATTTAAATTTTGTGGTAAATTCAAACTCATCAATTTTGTGAATTATTTCAAAAAAATCGAATATTAAATCAGAATCATGTAAAGCCCATGTTTTTGTAAACATAATATTTATAATTATTTTTTCAGAATTTTGTTCATGACATGAATGGAACAAATGCAAACGACTCAAAAGGAGAATCGCTGGACGTATTTACAGAGTTAGATCCACTTGGTACTGGGAGAGTGCGACCATTTGTGGATCGAAAGGATTTTTTCCAAGATCTGAAAAATCCGCCTCGAAGAGTTCTAAAGGATCTGTATTCGACGGAGGGTGGAAGTGCAGTTCAGTTTTCGTCAGGCGAAGACTACCCACAGCCACAGCAGCCACTTCAGCCGTCGCAGCAGCAGCCGCCGCCGCCACAGCAACAACAGCACCCAATGCAGTCACTTCTTACAGCGCCTGGAAGCAACAACAAGGTACAAGCAAATACTACAACTTCTGATACAATTAATTCCATACCCAATTCATTCTCAACCCATTTTAATCCACCCACTTCCAAGCCCAAAACAACCGGCATACATGACAGCAATGCAATGACGGGGGCTGCTACTGCTCTACCTGGCTTTGATTCTGCCTTCAAAACAGCCCTTCACGCCTCTTCCATGTCCAGCGTGAGGAATCAGACATTGGCAAACCAGTCGTCACAAGCTGTGACACGAAATACCCGTGAATTTACAGCTAGTAGATCTTCCAGAATTAAAGCTTCACATTTCAGATCTGACTCGCCACCTAATTACAGTCCACCGCCTCCGCCGCCTTCAGCTGCTACTGATACTAACATCTCATTTACTAACAACGAGTATTTTGCTAGACCTGCTACAAATACAATTACAAATATGACTGCCTCTGCAACACCACCCCCACTTCTACCACCTCCCTCCTCCTCCCTCTCATTATCTTCCAAAGACTCTGCTTCTGGCATTGCTACAACCCGCATTTCTCCACGTACAGCCAAAAAATCCCCACATCTCCTTAAGCAAATGACGATATCTAATCCGACAAATATGAGTACGACAACAAGTAATTCTTCCAGTCCGAAAACGCTTCCACGTTCTGCTCGTCTAGGGAAACAATTTACTGTTGATGTTCCATCATCTGATGAAAATTCCCCCATTCCAAATTTAACTCCACCGCCCAGGCCACCTCATGGTCATGGACACGGTCTCGGAGGAACACTTGGTCGGAATAGTCACATTACACTCAGTACTGCTGTCCCACGGCCTTATTCTGGCTCAGCAGGGACATCCGCATCTTCCGGAATGACTTCAGCTCTTTCTTCAAATCGCGGCCGCTATGGTCCAACTACAATGACTAGCAACCAAGGTCCAGAACCTCCTCCAAGACCTTTACAAACTACAATGATTTCTTCCATAAATGTCACTCCTACAGCTACACCATCGATATCCTCAGTAGTATCTCAACAACAACAGCAGCAATCTTTAGCTACGAGTCAATTGCAGGTCAATTCACAAGAAAAATCTGGCAAGCTCCTACAAATTTCTCTCGTGTCCCCACCACCTCTCCCCCCGAAAAAGACAAGTATCGGCCCCACCCTGTCAAATCCAATTATTTTATCAGGCAGTAATAAAAATTTGTACACGAGGGAGAGTCGGGACGTAAGCTCCAAATCTGCGGAAATAAATGACCTACCATTACCATTACCGTCCCGAAAAAATCCACAGCAACAGTATCAACAGTGGAATCAACCCGGCAATTTTAATTTTAATAGCATCAATTCGTTTGAGACTGGCGGTGGTGGGAATCGCTACTGTGTTCCTCCTATGCAGCACCAAAAAAATCCTGAAGAAGATAATAATACATTGGTAATAAAGTCCTCCCCATCTGCACCTTCCTCCACCGTAATTCCAAGGTCACGAAAATCCTCCAATCAAAGTAATCACAGTAATAGTAACTACGGCTACACATCTGACCTGGACAATCCAAAGCCACAGCTGGAAATAGGGACGAAATTAGCAAAATTAACAATGGAGCAAGCACTTCAACAAGTAGCATCTGTTAGTTTAGGGCAACTAGCAGTTAAACTCAACCTACCCGTGGATAAACTCTCAAATTTTACAATCCATCAACTGGCTGAAAAATTGACCATGATGGAAATGCCCTCTGCCTCGGCCTCCCTGGGTTCAAGTCCAAATCCAAATAATCAAAGGCTGGAAATTCAAAATCAAATTCTTAGTGCGTCAACGACGAGTTTAAGAAGTCAATTTACTCCCTCAAATAATTTTGCAGCTGCTTTTGAATCAAATTTTAGTGCAGGAGAGTTTGAAGATGATTTTTCTACAATGTCCGCGCCAGGTGGTTTTACTTCTAATGCTAACGTGAAGACAAATGCGAATAGCCGCCACAAAACGGGTACTAGTGATGAGGATGGTTCAAAAAATTATGACAAATACGCAGCTTTTAGAGAGTTAACTGTGGAGGATGCAAGTGGCTTCAGCTTGTCGAGCAGTGGCGTTAAAAATCAGAGTAAGGGAATCATTGGAACGGCAAGGCCAAGACCGAGGACTTCAAAATCAAGATCCAGGTCAGGATCCAGATCGAGATCATCTGAAGACGAAGACGATGATGAGGATGACCCTTCGCAGTCCACTAAAACTTTAAATGCACCAGGAGTGGATCAGCACCTGATAATGATTATGGACGGGGTTGCTGATATAGCTGGGATAGACTCAAGAGATTCCAGTAGCGAAAGGACTCTTCAGGTGGAGGGAGTTGACTCTGGAGGTGGTATGCTAAGCTACCATGGCTCTATCGGGGGTAACCTTGACCTTGATATTAGTCAAGCTAATAATACAAATACAATGGACGATGTGACAGATGCAAACCTGTCAGATGACCCCGATCAGGACCAGGACCAGTTTTACAATGATATGGGAGCAAAATGTGAATTTCCCGATGATGAAGTTGCATCCTTTGCTTCTAATCTAGGTGGATGTGGGAACGGAAATAGCTGGGCCACTTTTGAGTCCAACTTTGATGACCATTTCAACGTTCCATCAAAACCAAAAGTTATTTCAACTACTATGGCACCCACAACGACCTCGACGGTCCTCCCTCGTCCACCCATAAAACTTCAGAGTTTAAAAAATAAAAATCGGGAAAGTCCATGGGACTCTGATGACGATGGTGGTGGCTCTATGATGTCGGACAACACGTTTAAACTCGAAGCTAGTAATCTCACAGTAGCTAAAAGCTCTGCAGCCCCAGTGCCGATAAATTCTTTAATTTTTGACGACAAACTCCTTGAATGTGTCTTACCCCCTGACCCAGAAGAATTTAACTTCCAACCATTTGAAAAGCCTTCACCAATTATTACTGTGTCAGCAAGGAGATCAAGTCGTGACCGGGAACGACTTAGTCAAAATCAACCACCGCAGTTGGAAGGGAATGAACCACCCTTTGTTGACTTCGACGGACGTCCCACAGCACAATTTAAACGTCAAAGTTCTGGATCTTCAAAGCACTCCGTTGGGAAAAATTCAGATTATTCAGACTCGGGGCGGAATCGCTCTAGGAATAATAGTCGGGATTTCGACACATGGGACCGAAAAGAGTCGACAAGGGATTACAATCGCTCTGACTCAAGAAATAGCTACAATTCTAGTTCTAATCGACTACCTCTAGAAGTCCATGGCATGAAACCACCAACGGACAGAGATAGAGACAGAGAAAGGAAATACCGTGCTGGAGGAGGTGGAGGGGATTCCGAGGAAGAATTTGGTGTGCCTTTTAAGTACTCTGCTGAAAATTCCCGCGATAGCTCCCTTCGGCGGAGTGGTGGGAGTGGAAGTGGATCATGTACAAGATCCCGTCCTGGCTCTGGAAAAACTCGGGGCATGTCAGGAAAACATTCCCGGGGCTATGCAAATTCAAATAGAACGGATGATGATAATGAGGAAGAGGATGAGGAAGATGATGACCAGTCTTATAATTCGTATTATTCACAATCCCACTCGCGAAGACATCATCGCGTTCGATACCCAAATAAATACACGCAACATCATCGTTCTCAACAGTCACTTCATTCCATGGGCGGAGGAACAGGACCAAGAACAAACAGGAAGCAAAACCCTTTGTCACCTGACCGATGCTATTCCAATCATGAAAGTGATGAGTTTGACGATTCTTACGACGAAGACGAGCCGAAAAGCACGACTGGTGTTGGCGGAGGGGTTCCTGGGACCATGCCTGGGACTGGTGCTCCATCGAGAAAACAACGAGAATACAATCACGAGTACGATGTGGACTATGAATACGGTGGAAAGGATTACCATGTGAATCGAATTAAGCAACAACAGCAACGACGACCCGGCTCGGGTAGTTCCTTAGCATCCTCAGGAAATAAGCGTTATGCTAATATCTCGCCTTTAGATGAGAGGGATCGAGAACGGGAACGTGATCGTGACCGACATAATTATAGACCCGAACGTGGACCTCGTGGTGAAATGGACAGTCCAAGGGAATATTATCGCTCAGCGTCAGGTCAGGGTCAGCGCTATCACCACCGAGGAGACTATCGGGGTCGAAAATATCGGGAAGAGGACTCCAGTAAAGTCAATGAAGATGAGGATGTCATGGATGACGGAGTTCCCAAAGATCAGTATTCCGATTACTCCTGCGAGGATAATCCAAATATGAATTCTGGGCGTCCTCACAGAGACCGAGACCAGCGAGACCGTCGCTACGGTAGCAAAGGTGGGAGGAGATCAGTCGGTCCTTTAACCACCGGTGGACACCGGGATCGAGATCAGTATGACAGGCCCTACCGAAATTGCCACACTAACTCCCCATCGTGGGACAGTGAGTCTCAATCGCAGTCTCCAGATCGGGACGGTGCGAATAGTAACAGTAATAGTGGCTGTGAACGGAGGAAAATTCGGTGGGGATCTTCAGAAAAGAACCGTGATCGGAGAGACCCCCAATTTCAACAGCAACAGCAACATAAATCAAAAAGCCGTGGATCGCTTTCGGGATCAAGAAATTCCAGTCAAATACAAAATCCCATGGGACCCTTGAAAGCGCCAGGCAGATTACCAGTCAATACTGTCACTGGGATTACCGCTACTACTACCCTTGTTGCAACGGTGGCTACCACCGACTTCCACTTCGAAGATGACTTTTCCTTCGCCACCGGCAACAAGGATAAAGAACTTACGGAAATCGTACCAAATTCCTCCACATCAGTCTCCTTGAATGAGGTTCTAGGGAGTGGAACCTGTCATATTCCACCGCAGTCGCCTTTCGAGGATAATTTCGTCGTGCCTGTCACAATATCTGAGGGTCAAGGTCACGCCGTCCTAACTTCAGAAAAGTTAAGACAGGACTCTCCTGATGGCTTTGACAGTATTGAATTTAAGAGAGGATGTGAGGAAGACAATTTTAACCTAGGCCTTGGTCTCACTTTGACTAATTTAATTAGTGGCGACATCTTTTTCCCTGCCAAATTTGATGTGGACTTGGAAGTTGAGAAAGAGTCGAGACGATTTAATAACGCTGTCGCGACGGCGTCCATCATTGATCCCACTACCGCATCTACTTCCATGACCCCCACGCCCACCTACACCCCGTCATCTGCTGATCTCACCAGATCCTCCCCCTCTATGAGTGCGATGTTAATTAGCAACGTTAGTAGCACTACGAAAAGACTCGAGTCCATTCGGTCAGAAGAGGAGAGGCAGGAAAGCTCTGAGGACGGAGGTGACAATTTAAGTGACAAAGAAATTCCTAATGAAATTCAAAATGTGAACGAAAAAGAATCTGTGGATCTGAATCCTCATTCAACAGAGCAAGATCTAGAAATATCGGTTGCGAGACCGGAGCCAGTACCAGAATTGGAGTCATTATCAGATACGACGACAGTTACTGTGAGTGATGCTGCTGCTACTACGAATGATCTGAAAATTGATATTAAAAGTGAACTGATAACGAACCATGATATTATTATTTGTAATACAATTAACGAAAATAAAAACGAGGAGGATGATTTGAGCGATGATGAGCCAAATATGACGGCACCCACAGATGCTCGTCCTCCACCCCCTACAACAGCAACACCAAATAATACTGTTAATAATCTTAATAATCTTAGTAATAATAATCGGAATGCGAATGGGGATGAGGATAATAGTGTGAATAATACTACTAATATGAAAAAGTCTGAATCTTTTAATATTTTTGACCGAGATAAGGACCCATTTGCTGATGATGACTTTTTCTCGTGAAAATTACTACTCAAAGTCAAAGTCCAAGTCGACAGCATCCAGTATAATTACCTTGTGATTATTCATCTTCAACTTGTTTGTCTCTTTCTCATAACTATTAACTTGGTTTTCTCCTTACATTTATTTTTGAGTTTTAAATAATTAATTATTTCATAAGTTTGTATACATTTTAATACTTTTTGTGTTGCCCATTATTATTATTATTGTGTGTGTGTGTGTGGGTGTGCCCATTCTTACTTTTATTTTGTTGGTGTCTCAATTTATTTTTAATTTTAAGGATTTCGCTCTCGATTTTAGTAATCCAAATAAAATATACGACTAATAATAATTATAAATACAGCCACCACCTTTTGAGTTTTCAATTGTCTACACATTGTTCTTTCGCTCTGTCTCTCTCTCCGTCGTCGCCAACCCCCCACCCAACCGTGGAAGTCGTCGCACTATAGTTCACTTTTCGGTGTTTGAGTGTTTCTGTTGTTTACAGTATATGTTTTGCCAAATTAAATATGAACTTAATTTAATAATAATAAAAAAGTGATGTAGAAAGTCTTCTTAATACCATTTGTGACATATGACAGGAATGGAAAACGACATGACATACGTACTAATAAATAATAATATTCTTATCTCTAAGTTTAGTCAGTTACGAGTGAAGTTTCCAGTGTATCTCAGTTCATTGCATTATTTAATACTACTATTAAGGAGCTAATTCCAACTTGTTACATTATTACTATACTATATAATATGTACATCCGTATTTTAGAAATAGAAATGAAGATATGAAATTCATAATTATTTTACCTAATAATTTTGATCGTAATTATATCATCACTCACTGCGCCCCATGCAGTAATAATTACGAAGTAAAATTAATTTTGGTTTTCATCAACATGGCTGATTTGATGACACTGACTGAAAGTACTGAAACTGAAAAGGGCTGAAGCAGGAAATTGAATTGTTGTGTTGTGTGGTGTGGTGGTGTGACCGTGTGACTTTTGATTTGCGGGTAATCTAAATTCCTTAACTTAGTTTTGATTTTTTGACTTAACAAAAAACATTAAATTAAAAATTGAAATTATATATATACTTCTATAAATTTTCACTCCGCAATCAGTTAGAAATCACGGAATAAATTTGTTTAATTTGCTCCTTTATTTTGTTCATTCTGTTTCTGTATTTTGTACTGTTATTGCTATACCGGCTTGGTGACATTGTGCTATCAGCTGTTTGACTTTTAATAAAATTGACTGTATTTATTACCTACCGTCTGCTGAGCTATATGCCATATGCTGTTTCAACTAACTATTTCTAGCATGAATCGATTTCC
>JAQFZE010003259.1:0-12904 GCA_034695245.1 Dicyrtomina saundersi | reverse complement strand
CCAGTTCCAGCTTCAGTTTCCCCTCCCAATGACAATGTAATACAATTATTTATATGTGTGGATTTTACATAACTAGCATTACTATATCATGGAGCTACTATACTGTGACTGTGATATCGTCAGTGAAGAACCAAAATGACCCATATCCATTTGTAGCTAAAAACAATATCAGCTATCTACAAAAATATTCAAATATGTTTTGACAGCATTTAAATATAACATTTTGCACTTTTCAAAAATGTGGAGTTAGAACATTTTGTACCTTCTCAAAAACATGGAATTAGAACATTTTGTACCTTTTAAAAAACAAAGAATTAGAACATTTTGCACCTTTTATAAAACATGTAAATTGGACATTTTACGTTTTTCAAAACTTTCTAATTAACATTTTACGCATGTTTTTCATTTTGTTTTTATGACATAGCTCATTTTGATTCCAGTTGTTTAAATTGGATATGGGTCATTTTGGTTCTTCACTGACAATATGATAGTAGCTGAGCCCTGTACATGTACGTATGTTTGCATTAATTGGGGAAAAATACAAGACTGACGCGTAGTTTGGTTGGAGGGGTATGCACATAGGAGGAACTAGAATAGAGACTGTTGTTGTTGGTTATAGTTGATTAAAATTTATTATTACCAACTAATTAAACAGGCTAAATAGGCAATAGAAGAGTATCTCATGAGATACAATTAATTGGGATTTCCCTTTGTACTCTAATAAATATGCAGTTGCCGTTTATCCAAAATTCCGTGGGGTATTCCCTCCACTGTTTCTCGCTCTGTTTCGACTCTCTAACCACAGAACAGAACTACAGAACCAGTCCGAACCCCAACACCAGCACCAGCCCCAGCACCACCATCCGTTCCAGCTCTAATTCCAGCTCAAGTGTAGAATCCCTATACTCTTTTCCAACGTACAACTATACAACAGTCTCATGCCATTCAAGAAAATCTTGTTCTGAATCTTCACCAAACTCCCTTATAATTACTTCTGTACTCAACAAGGCGAAGCTCTCAAGTCCATACGAACGCTAAATAAAAAAGCTCTCCCATTTCTCCATCTTATTCAGCCTCTCTATTTGAATTAGAAATTAGAATTCACAATTTCCATCATTAAACTTTGAAAATTCCATGTAGCTCTCTTCTCTCTTCTTCCTCAAGTCAAACAGTTGGCAGTTGGAAACTATTGAAAATTGAATAAAAGATTTACATGCTAAATATACGAAAAATATTAAAAACTGAAACTGACTTTTGAAACTCAACCAAGGAACAAAGGCGAGAGTCTCATTGCCAGTTTCAACGCCAGTGCCAGTGCCAGTCTAGGCAGGAGATCTTTCATACTTAAAAACTTAGAACTTGCCTCCATAGTCTCTGCTCCCTACTACTCCCTTCCTATTTCTACGAAAATTCCTTTCATACTTTAGTAGTAAAATCTTATTCTTGAGAAAATCCAATTCCAAGGTTATTGGGCTCTATCATTTAAGTAAAAAAAAAAAAAAACCTTTTCAAACTCCCTCTATACGCAGACTTGTATTTAATTTTTATATTTTGATATGGCGTTTCCCCCTTCTTTTCCCTTCAAGAAGGAGAGAAAATTAAAAAATACAGAATTATTTATTTTCCATCTCTCGTCCGTCATCCCCTTCAAAAAAAAACGAGAACGTGAATAGAGTCCAGAGTTGTATAAGGATCCAGACTGAAAAACTCAAGACGTCAAACTACAGGAGATGCGAGTGTACTTAAAGGACTCTATATGACTCTCTGAGTCAAAACAAATTATAATCCGTCCAACAGAAAAATCCCTTAATCAAGTCCTTCCTCACAGAAAGAAAACAGGGGGAGGTTTCCGTTCCGTGTGAGGATTTTCATTTTTATTAATATTTTCTTTCAATTTGATTTGAATGAAGGAGAAGGAGTACTGCGGATCGAGGCAGGGGGGAAACTCCTGAAAAATAAGGTTATTCTACTCAAGAATGAACATGTCAATAATTAAGTAAGAAGCACCTAATCTTTTTTAAGATGAGATGATTAAATTAGAATATTTCATACAGACGAGAGGGCTCTGCTGAAACTAGACGAACATGATGAACAAAGTCTGTAGCCTGTAGAGAGACAGAAATGTTATTAAGCTATTCATAGAAATATTGTATGTTGGTTGTACTGGATGAAGAAGAGGGGGTCTGGTCTGGTGGGATGATGGGGAAGTCATATGGAGGACTTATAACTTATAAATAGTAAAATAATTCTGGATGACTGCTGTACGTATCTAGGTACTCGGGGAATCAGGGGAAGACGACGGAGTCTGAAAAGAAAAAGTTGGGATGCTCAGTATAATAAAATTAAAATATAATGAGGGGACCAAAATTAATTAAATACTACTAATACATCCCTCAGCCCCAGTCTCAGTCCCAGCCAAATAATAATATAACTCTGGACTCTTATGCAGGGGACAATAGGACCTTCAGCCATCAACTACATCCATATACCATTTTAATTAAAATGTTGACTTTCACTCATAATTATTTTCACTGAATTTGGAGGCTTATGGGTATATCCGTCCATTCTATATCTGTGTCTGTTGGATGCGTATAGTGTGCTCAATGCTCAGTACCAATTCCAGGCTACCAGAAACTGAGGGAACAAATAATTTTGGGAGATAGTAGTTGAGTTGGGATTTTGAGGTGGTTCTGGGGATGAGGGCCTTAGCTCTGCCACTCCTATGCTCTGTGACGGGAGTTTGGATTTCTGGATGTGGATCTGGATCCGATCCGGGAGACAGTCAGCCAGGCCGAGCTTACGAGAATCTCTCTCTCCACTACTCCCACAAATAAAATACAAATCTGGATGTGAATTTGAATTTTGATATACATACATGTGAGATTTATTGGGATTGAGAGGAGAAAAGGGAAATGAGGATCGACATTCCATGCTAAGCCGGGCTCCGCGCCCAACCTCTACATCGTCACGGTCCCGGGGTTGGCTTGAGTGTAATTCACGTTGATATTATTTTGTAGATTCCAGATTGTAAAGTCAGAGGCGTGTTTACAGCTCCCACAACATTTTTGATGGGTCTATATAGCTCCTCAACCTACTTTCATAGTCACAAGCCAGAGTTTGGGAATTGGAAATATACACCTTGAGTGGAGACAGAGACACACACAAGACAGACACGTCTCTCCGGAGGTAGGGACTCCTCCTCGGTCGTCGTGCACAGTCCACATTTTATGTGCGTGTGTATATATATGTGTGGAGGACCCAGTCACTTAATCTCCATGGCTTCCTTCTCCTTCTCCTTCTCGTCCTCGTTCTCGCTCATCTGGCTCGGCTATGTGATAGTTAATGAAAAAGTTGAAACTTTTCAAAGTAATCACAACTAATGGAAATGGAGTTGAGTTTGCGTATATGGATGGAATTATTTGATTCAGTGGTTGATTGAAGAAAAGGAGGTGGGGGAGAGGAGAGGGGGGAGGGGGGAAGGAATTTTATACTGTGAGATTTGGAGCGGGGCTCTAGAGCCCATGGAGTCATGTCATATAATGAAGGTAAGGGGAAGGTGAGGAGGAGGATGGGGGTGAGGTAGTAGAATTAGAATACACAAGTCTGAATAGACTTTTGACTTTTTATATAGAGTTCATCCGTATGTAACTCACAAATCAGAATCAGTCAGTTGTACAACCTGCACATATTTCCTCATATCATAATTTCATATTCAAATCTCAGCAATTCAAATCTATGTCTCTATGTATATCCCAGTGCAGAGATGACTATGTAATTTGCATCTTTTTCTATTTTGGACTCGTTCATATATGGAGTGAGAGTCACAATCAAAAACAAAAGCGTAGGTTCGTTAATCATCCTCCTTCCGTCTCGTCCTCGTCCTCGTCGTCTGTCTCTCCCTCACGATGAGATTTGATGATTTGAATTGGGAGTGAAAGTGGAATTCAGAGTCGGAATTAGGTGCGTAGGTTCTCATGAAGCCCGAGTGACAGTCACAGAACATGACAACATCGAACATCCCACTCTTCATATAATTTGGTTCTTTACTCGCTACTCCTTTATTTTGCCTTTTTGTCACCATTTGTAGACTTATGATTGCGATTAGATGGATTTCCGACTCCGACTCCGACGCTGCACTGTACTGAGATGAGATGCTAAATTCATATTGCGAATTGTGAGGATGTAATGGGAAGTGAAGCGGAGACAACAATAATTCATTTCACACCTACGCTCAACTAAGTAGCTGGGTCCCAACTTATTACCGGTTTAAACTAAATGAAAAAGATTAGGATTTAGGAAGGATGTGAATGTCTTGAGTCTTGTTTATTACATTACCTTACATCATCATGGATGGAGGGAACAGCATAGCTTCTTGGGGAACGAGACAGAGATTCGCATTTGGATTCGCTCAGAAGGAGCGGCAGGAGCAGCAGCTGTTGCTTCTCGATGCGACTGTCTGTAGTATGGTGCCTCGTAGGTAGGTTACTTCGGTTCGGTTTGGTGGTCCCGTGACGGTGCGGGTGACGGTGACGGCGACGGCGGATGAGAAATTTCGTACGGTTTCTTCCTGTGTGGGATCTTCCTGAGATATGCAACTCCTTCCCCACATTCACATCACACTGCTCAATACAAGATTCACACAGGACAAAATGGAAAATCACCAGCACCAGGTCCCTGTAAATCTATATCCCTTATTCCCCGCCCAATTCCCATTCTACGTCTGTTATAATGGTCCTTCTTCAGCTTCAGCTTCATTTGGTTCAGGTTTTGAGATTTTACAAAAAAAAAACCTTCAAGTCTGATTAGTTGTCTGACTAGTGAGCTTACTGTATGGCATAACTGGCAGAAGGCACGGCGCTGACCTATTAATAGGAGAATGGGAGAAATGGCTGCATATTTGTATATTTGCAGTTGGGCTTGGTTCTGGAGTGAATAATCTATGTGCGTGCTATAGGCTCTTGTAATGCATTGATTGGCTGTAGACTGTGTGGAGCCTTGCGTGCGGCGGTGGGTTAATTGGATATTGTGTAGTTTTGGCTCTGTTTGTCTCTAGTTGTGGATGTGGAGTGGATATTTGTGGGATTGGGAAATGAAAAGAATTCAGTAATATTAAGTAGAGGCTGAGCGGGAGGCTGGAGGAGAGAGGGAAGGGGAGAGTCAGACGGAGGGAATGATGAGAAATCATTGTATTGGTTAGGATTTAATTTCCTAAAACCATTAGCTCCAGAATAGGAAGGAAATGAAATAAATTGAATTAAAGAGGAAATTGAGGGTTTCAAAGGAAATCAACTATCAAGTATTATGGGGAAGGGAGGGATGCTCCGGCTCTGCGGCTCCAGCTCCAGCGATTCTCCATGTTGAATTTCATGGATTTCGGTGGATCGGATTGGAGCGTAACGGGAGCGGTTACGGTAGTGAATCGACGGTCCTGGAGAAGGTCTCCACTTCTACTTCCCTTCTAGTTTTGGAGGCAGACAAATGTGCGTATGTACCTACTCATCAGAGTGCTCTGCATATGCCTATCCGTTGAATGGTTGCATGTTTGAGAGTGAATTTAGCTCGTGAGGATGAGGAGCAAGTGGAAATGAATAGACTCCAAGTGGCCAGGACTCCACTTCCCACTCACCACTTTTACTTTTCAATAGTCTTCGACTTAAACTTAAACGCTCCTTCCCCTCACTAGTCAGCTCAGCCTCTCTCCTGTATGTGTACAAATTATTAGCACTTCCCTATATGCAGGAGTCAGAGGGCAGGAGGCCCACGATGCCTGGACTGGGTACTATATGGAATATGGATAGAGCTTAAATGAAGCTACGCGGGGTATTAAGGGGAGTAGGTGAGTGAAATTGAAATGGGAAGGAGGATTGAGCTTTGACTTCTTGGACTTTGGACTCGGATTCGGGTTTGAATTTGAGGAAGGAGGACGCGCTGGCGGTCTGTGTGTAGAGCTCAAGCAGACATAAATTACATGGAAAGTTGATTTTGCTTAATCGGACTTGGGAGGAAGGAGGAGGGGATAAGATGCTCAGGCTGAAACATAGTTTGGGATTGTGGAGGAGATAACGGGAGGAGAAGTAGGGAGAGAGAAAGCATTAAGGAGAGAGGAAGAGATTCAATCAACGGCTTTCCCTTCAACCTTCCCACCGTACATACCTGCGTAGGTTACGTAAGAACGTGGGGAAGGAAAGGAGCGGAAAGGTGTAGGTAGTCGTAGTCGTATAGTCCTCGCATTCTGTTTGATTCCGTTTGTCGGAATCGGAATTTCAATGGACGGAGTCTGTCAGATGAGTTCTCCGTTGTTCGTCTCCTCGTTGAGACGGAGAAGATTGTGGATTGTGGAGAAATGTGCGGCGGTGTGCGGGTAGGGCGGAGGAGGGGAAGGACGGGAGAGAGCGGAGAAAATGTGGAGTGCTCTCACTCTCACTCACTCTCCTCATATCCCAGTTCCCGGCTGGAGAAAGTACGTAGCGGAGGAACTGGGTCTGGTCTATGGGGCTGGTCGTTGGTAATGGTGAGTTCCCTTTGAGGAAACTTCTTGACAATGCCATTAACTTGTCCTCCGTCTTGCTTGCATGCCAAATGAATTCCAATCCGAATCCACTCGTTTCCTTCATCTGTCGGTCGGGTTCTCTTCTTCCATGGAATTCCTTTTGTCTCCATATCTTCGACAGCCCAGGACTTCTATGTATAAATATTCTGTATATGTATTCAATGCTTTCGCTCCTAAGGACTCTGTCTATATCTATATCTCATGGTGGACTGGTGGTCAGGCCCTACACTACAGCGCTATATCAAACTTCCCTATCCATCAGCGTCTATAGTGTGCGTCTCTGGGAGCACAAGTAGGGAGAGACAGAGAGACAGGGAGAAGTAGTGTTTTTCACTCAAGTTTTCCTTCGTTGACATTTCAAGAATTTGTCTTTTTTGTGTCCATGTGGACGACGAGGATGAGGATGAGGATGTTGTGTGGAATGAGAGTTGGATAAAGAGATGGAGGTACGGAGAGGAATGGAAGGGAAAGTGTATCTAGTTGGTTCACTCACAATCATAAATCCAGCAGCTCCAGCCAGACTCTCTGTACACACACACAACAGTTGGACCAACTGGAAGAAACTGGAGGAAAATGGAGACTTTCACTTTCTAGCTTTATTTTCTCTGGGCCCTGTACAACACAAGACTTGACTCGACAAGGAGAGACTCAAGGAGGCTCTGGATGTGGAATATGAGGGAAAGAGTCTGAGCTCGACGAAGATATAAATATCCATTTGTAGTAATTTTATCAAGCTTGAGAGTCCCGTACGGTGGCCATCGCTCATTTCGCTACAATTTCTTTTTGTTAATGTCATTCCATTCTTCTTGAATATCCTACTTTCACTCTCCCAAATTACAGAGGAGATGAGCAACCCTTCTCCACTCCCACTCACTCCCCACTACACATCTCCTACACTCCCCATCCATCCCAATTACTACTCATGTACTCTCCCTCCTTTGTCTATACCACTCAATTCTTGTAACCCCTCCCTCCCCCTCAGCCGCCCCAGTATCACTCCCATCATATAGGCTCCGCGCGTTGCGGATAAGAAACAATACGAATTAAAATCTTATGTCGCAGTCGGTCGCAAGTGGCTGGAAGGTAGGAAAGTCAGTACACTGTACATATTGCATTGTTGAACTAACTCATCAGGCGCAGTGTCCTCACACAGCTAAAGGAAAGAGAGTGAAAATATAGAATTCAATGAGATCTCCGTCTCTTTCATATCACACAGTATTTCAATGTGCGTATATAATTCTATTACTCTCCCCCGCTGACGTCAACGGATTTTCCATTTACTAAGAAAATATATGCGTACTCATGACAACTTTCTCGTCAAGTCCTACTTTCCATATCCTTTGTAGTCCTCCCTTTCAACTTTCACTTAATTTTTCTACTAATACAAATTAAAGGGATTTCATGAACATTTTTGGAAATTGCCAGAAACCATGAATAAATCTGTTTCCATGTTGGTACAATAAACAAGAAGACGAGAGGTACATTTTGTAGCCAAGTATTCAGCTGAAGCAGTATTTTTCCGTCGTACGGACGTCACTATATTTGTAATTTTCTTGTTATTTATAAAATAATTATAAAATCCACCATTCAATCAATTTTGGATTTTCTACTATAGTCCACCATTTTGAATTAAAAATTACGAACCATAATATTATGTATTCAAATGGCTTTAGGGTGTCCACCATTTCCAGAGCCGAGTGTATAGAATGAACAGCTTCTTCATACTTTTAAAAGTAGTGCGGTGGGAATTGGTAATGCGTGGTGTATACCTATACCTACCTACAATTACCCTACATTTATTCTTGAAAGCAGCATCTCTCAAGTGTGAGACACAGAGCCGGCTGTACGCAGAATGGTTCGTGTTGTCGTGGTCGGTGTCGGTGTCGGTGTTGGGACTGTCGTCGGTAGTATACTAGTGGGAAAGATGGAGGAGGGAGATAGGCGTGGGTAAATGTGTGTAGTTGAGTATTAGCATAGGATTTAAGTGAAACTCAAGTTGATCCTTTGTTCCGTATTGAAAATATTTAATTTAAAAAGTTGCCAAACAATGTGTACTCTGATTGTGTGCAATCACTTCATTTATTCTCACAATGAGCTTTTCCCAGGTTCTCCATTTCTCAGTCTGTATCCATTTAATCTACTTCATTTCTTGAAAAAGCCAGTTGTGTGTTTGTACTCTGTACAGCTCCCGCTCCGGAACTGTGTCTGACTCAATGACTCTACTCACTCTCCTCTCATTTGCTCCTTCCAATCTCTCCTCTCTCTCTCTCCCCGTGCCCATGTATGACTATGCATGTAGTCACATCCGTATTTCATTACACTAAAATTCCGTACATACATACACTTAACAGTCTGCATTACTTTCACTTTCACTTTCACTGCCGCTCCTTCCGTTATAATAATAGAGGGTAGGTACGTATACCCATGTTGGTACGGAACCTTCATGTGCATCCCTTCCTCCCGTGGATAGCCATCATTATAAATATAGGTAACCTATATATATACGCACTTAGTTTAAATGGAGAAATGGAAAAAAAATCCTTTCGAGCACTCCTATATTCTACCTAGGACCTATCACTTATCCTTTCTCGAATGTTTTAAATATTTACAAATGGAGGTCCTCAGGATTGTCTCTCTTATGTGCCTTCTACTTGAAATACAAATGTCAAGTAACCCATTATTATTATTGCATATCGTACATATAGACTATAATATGAGGTGGATAAAATATTAAATTAAATTATTGACGGAAGTATATTAATTAAATTAATTATTTGAGACATACTACTTTTATTCTGTTATACTGGGCCTCTAGCCGGTGACGGTCCCGGTCCCGATGTCGATGCCGATGTCGATGCCGGTGGTGATAGTTACGTATAATAAAATATAGGAATTCAATTTTTGTGAGAGTTTGAACGTGATTTGTCAGATTACATAATGTACAGCAACAGCAGTGGCTGTGCTGGCTGCCTGGCTCTGGCTGTGGCTCTGGGCTTGGGTAGAAGATGAGTGGTTGTGTGGGGAAGGAAGGGAGTGTATTTTAGTGTAGTGGAGTATAGTGGAGGGACTGTACTGTATATGATATATATTGAAAAGTCATTTTGGGTTATGATACGATGGAATAATAAGATGGAAAAGGGTGAGTAGTCGTGATGTGAATGTTGGGATGCGGGAAAGATGGTTATGGGTAGGACACTTTGAAAAATGTAGGGCAGTTGAGGGTCTATCGATCTTTCTTCCTCCAGCCCACCTCCATCTTCATTGGGGAATTTCGGAGGCCGGGATTCGGATTCTCTCTCTCTCTCTTTTTCATGTCTTGTTGTTCGGTCTCCGTCTTCTGCTTCTTCCTTTTGCTCGTGCTTTCTTCCTTAGTCTCGAGTCTCCAGTGCAATTCAATCTAGAAACGTAGTATGGCAAAGCATAGCACAGTATAGTATAGCATGGCCTAGTGCTGGTCCTCGTATAGCTAGGCACATCTATATATAGATACACACTACATGCTACATGCACTAGGCCCGGCAGTGGCTTCTCTCGCATGGGAGAAAGTAGTAGTTATGGAGTATATGGGACGGAGATACACGTATAAAGTTATCTGGGAAACACAGCGCAAAGTTGAAACGGAATCTCAAGTCGACGATGACACTCATATTTATTTATTATAGGTAGTAGCTTGACTTCCCCTCCCTCCCTCCGCTCCTCTCCTCTCCCTCCCCTCCCTCCCTCCACACTTTCTCTCCAGACGCTGGTGAATATAATAATTCCGGGAGCTCTCTCAAATGTCTCTCGATACATTATTTACATTTAAACAACAAACTTATCTGTACATTATTCATCATTCCTGTAGTTACTCCTCTCAACCTCAGCCTGAACAATAGCAACACAGAAACAAAATCCAACTTCACATGTAGCCCGTCATATAATAAATACATTACGGAGCTTCCTACACAATATCATGGAGCAAGAACACGTCATTTTGGATGCTCCACAGTTTCCTTCTTCCCTCCAGTAGTTCCACACTCTTTTAAACTCTTAAGCGGGAGAGACACAGACACAGAGAGAGAGATTCTTCTCACTTTTTTCCCCTTGGTTAAATGATTCAAAATGTACACACACTTTATTCATATTTCAGCAACTTTTCACTTTCACATTGTTTGCCTACTAAATAACCTACACGTCCGAATTTAAATCTTTCCTTACAGTTTACATGATTTTGAAAGAATGAAGAAAAATTAGACCGTCCCGAATGTGTGGAGACTGTACGGGTTATGGCAGTGTAGTGAGTAGTGAGTGGGCATATTATTCTATTTTAAGAGCAGTGTCTCCTCCGTCTTTCTATGAGTGCTTTTGAACTGTCAGCAGATATTTTCTATATTTATGCACATATTGGGATGTATGTATAATTACGTCTGCCTTTTTTTTTGGCGGAGAGTCGAGTCCGTTGCTCATGCTCAGACGACGGACTGGGCTCTTTGGGCGGAAGCTACAATTTTAAGAGTCAAGTTGCAATATAGTAATATGTTCTATAATAACCTACACAGATCATATAGCAAAAGTAAAAAAAAAATTAGATATGGATCAGAATTTGAGAAAATTCAGAATCAGGAGTAATGGGGACGGATGTGATTTTCATATAACTTTTAAAAAGGGATTGGTTGCCTCTTGCCTCATGAAAAAAATCAAAAATGAATTCTAATATTTAATTACTTTTTTTTAAAGTAGACCTATCGTATTAAAGTAAATATATATTATGAAGAAAAAAATCCATTAAGGAAGAATATGAAAATATCTTATGTGTGTGTGTGTTTGTGTGCATTAGTAATTAATTAGCTAATGGCTCTTGAAAAAAAATACATATGGGGGCTCTGTTTGCACACTCATCAACATTGTACTCACTTTTGCTCGATGAATTTTCCCTGAATCCAAAAGTTGTTGTTGTTGTTGTCGTCGTCAGTGTCAGTGTCAGTTGGCCTTGGGCTGCTGTGACTGTTGTTGCTGCTGCTGCTGCTGGATCTGGAACTGGCGGATCTGATGCTGGTAGTTGTTGTTACTGAGAAAGAGAAATTAAACTCGACTTGACCTGGATATTGTCACTTGTGTGAGAGTCTCAAGACGAGTATAGATGTGGATATGGGATAATTACATAAAATATACTGTGCATAGACAACACACGTTTAAATACGAAACAAAGTACTCACGTAGGTAGGTACCTAATCCCGCACAGTTGTACATTTCTAATCGCGTAGAATAATTTTAATGCTATTTATGAAGACAGATAATGTTGATGGTTTTCGTATTGTTACTATAAGGAATTGGAGACATGGAAAGGATTTACAAGTTACAGGAACTTACGATTAGGGAGGCTGAAGGGGACTACATGTAGTGAATGTGTGTGGGGATGAAATTTAAATGTACAAATTTAATGTTGACTGGAACTGGAATCGGAATCGGAATGGGGATGTGGACTCAAAGAACAATTAAGGGGATTTTCCTAATGAACAACTGATGTTTTCACTTGAGAATGAGACGATAATTTATAATTATATAGGTCAGTTGGAGTCGTCCATGGCTTTCCTCTACATCCGCAGTTGTCACTTGGTCTAAAAGGCAGCGGCGTCTCAGGCTCATCCGCCTTTCCTTTCTCCATGTATAGTCCATATATAGTTTCCTGCACAGTTAAGGTCAACGTCGGTGGAAAATTGAGCATGACCAGCGTTAAATTGCAAGAAGACGGGAAATACAGAGGCAAAAAAAAGGGAAATAAATAATGGTAATCGGAAGTGGAAGGAGCTCAGACTGATTAGGAGAAAAAATAGATTGAGGAAAAGGACGAGAGTGTGTATAGTTGAGTGGAGCGGAGTTTTCTTGTACATAAATATTTTGACGGCCCTTGGTTTCCCCTCGGCTCCTCCGTCTGTTGTCTGTTTCTCTTCTGTCTCAAGTCGTCTGGATGGATGGGGGAGCGAGCGAGTGAGTGAGTGAGTGTGAGTTTGTGGACTGTCAGGCGCGGATCCAGGGGGTATAGGCAACAGGGCAGTTGCTTCACCCCAAAATGATTTTTTTAACATAGACTCCATATCCATTTTTAGCTAGAGCGCGTTTTAATATTTTACACTCTTAAAAAACATTATAAGTAGAGAATTTTGCAATTTTCAAAAACATGCAAATTGAATATTTTGCACTTTTAAAAAACATGTAAATTGAACATTTAAACTACTTTTAAAAAATCGCGTAATTAAAATTTTATCTCACGTGGTTTTTTTGAAAAATTGCTCACTTCAATTCTAGCTTAAATTGTAAATGAGCCATTTTAAATCTTCACCCACGATATGTATTGCCCACCCCAGAAAATATGTC
>JAQFZE010003258.1:0-12907 GCA_034695245.1 Dicyrtomina saundersi | reverse complement strand
ATCTGTATGTAATACGTTGGTCCTTGCTAGTGCTGTTTTGTATTGTTTAGTATGCTGGTTGTAGTAATTCAACAGAAACGAGATACAGGATAATAACATACAAGTAGGTAGGCAGATAAGTACAAAATTACCTATGTAGGGACTCAAGTTCAAAGTATGTAGTATTGTACGAGGCTAGACTTTGCATTACAGAAACAGACGTGAATAGTAAAGTAAAAGTAAGGGGAACAGAATGGACCCATGTAGTAGTAATGCAGTAAAGGGGTTAGCAATGTTAAGTCTACACTGCGCTGTACCCCAACGATTTTTCTCCTCACCCTTTTGTTTCTCGAACACGATTGCGAATGTATAAATAAAAACTCCAAATTAGAATACCTTGTCACTTGTTGGCCACCTTTACGACTTCGACTTCTTCTTCTGCATCATGCTGCCATCATGTGCCCAAATAAAACTACAGCTGCCCGGTTGCAGCGGCAAGTCTCTCGCCCCCGATTAATGTTAACTCGCCATAACAAGTACAAGTATACTGTTCATTTCAAGGCTCTGCAGTATTATTTGTCTAAGGCATTAGTATAGATTGTATAGTTTATTGTACTTAAACGACACTAAACAACAAAAGTGTACGGGAGTTCCAGCAGTTGCAATGAGGCAGTGTAAACACAATAAGTATAAAATAATGTTGGAAACTAACAAACCTCGTAAGATAAATGTGAATTCTGTAAGGTCTAAGGACCATAACTTGTACATTGTAAATTTTAATAGATTGGCATTTAACTCTTTAGAATTATCTCGAGTTTTTCCGAATTCAAGTAATTGTAATTATAGTTCACCATTTGGACACGTTGATTTACTTAGTAAATAACTTGCTTTACAACATGAACGTGAAACAAAAACTTGTAAATATGTAAATATTGTAAAAACAAACTTTTTTAATAATAGTATTACTTAAAAAACAAAATTGAAGTATGTGTAAGGTTGTGTACGCAACTGTAGTATTTAGTTTAATTACAAGTAGTACTATGTATTTAATGTTAGTCTAATAATATACTGCAAATACAAATTTAAAAAATATAAATTAATTCTAAAACGTCTGTATTGTAAGATGTACATGTGTAAATATTGTATTTGCATTGTGTAAATATGTGATTTAAGTTAAGTTTAATTCAGAAAACTGAAAACCATCATGTAAATATCAATGTAAATTGTGTCGGTTTAGCAAGAAAATTTAAAAAAAAATAAAATGTAAATATGTAAATACTTTAATTAAATCACCTTATTTGCATTTCTCCTGGTTCATTTTACTTATATTCCTACACTTAGCATACAACACAAGGAAAATCATAGGACCTACCTACCTATACGGTTTCAAATTATATTATTGTAATACTGCATAGCCGACTGTACACACACAATGCCAGTCCATGTCTCTCAATACATCCCATTATATCAGTTCACATTGCTTTCCTTCATACTTTCCCCTTTTCATTCCTTCCATATCTGCCCATAATATCTTCCCGTTGCTTCCCCTATACCATCCTGGATACTTTCCCAGCTACTCGGTCTTTCTCATCCCCCGCATCCAAACTCACCCCACCAACCCCAAAACACTCCTATGCTACAACACACTTCCCACAACGTATACTCTCTATGTAGTGGCGTCTCTTTCAAAAAAAAATGTCAATATAATCGAATAGTATGGCTTTAATCTTAAACGAGTTTTTAAAGCGGCAATTTCACTTCTAACAAAATTTCTGGACTACATCAGCCCTAGAACTAGAACGAAACAATAACATTTCAATAAAAAAAAGGTATGCAAATGCCTTAGGTAAAGATTTAAGCTTCCCACCTTTTTCCGCTCCAATATATGTAGCTTCATGCTCTCAATAGGGCAATAACCGTTTTCCCTTTGGCCTTTGGTTATTTTTATAATAAAATTCGAGTGAGTAGAAATCCCCACTCACTAAGCTTAACCTTTTGTCAAATTCAACAGCTAATTTTTATTCCACACAACTAAACACCAATCGAGCTTAATTTTTCAGTTTCACAGAACACAGTCCACCGACACACAACACAATTACTGAGAATTTTACAATTAAAATGAAAGTCGTGGAAATTGTATTTTCTTGTATTTAGAAAGCAAATTCAAAATACTAGAAATTCTCAACTTTGATTCTTACTGCTAATTAACTAACACCACAAATAGCGCTTAAATAGCGTATACACTTTTGCGTGCACAGTCAGCTGGTTTTGTGACAGGTATAAACCTCAAATTTTAAAAACTTTAAGTACAAACTAATTATTTAAATAAACAAGGGTAACTTGTTAAATCCATTATTTTTTGAATCTATTAAGTCTGGATTCATTACCGCAAAGGTAAAAGCAGTGTGTGTAATAATTATTTTCTTATTTTCTTTAAGTCATGGACACGAACAAGGCACTTCTGGAGTCACACGGCATCACGTACCAACTTTGACTCCAACTCTTGAAACATCCATCAACAGCAGATGCAAATCTAAAGAAAACAGCAGTAGCAATAGGGGAGCCGGAAGGAACATTAAATCCAGTGTTAAAACCAAATGGAGATATTACAAATGGCGTTTCACGGGCAGAAAAACTTAAAAGTAAATTAATTTATGGGCAATTCGATGGAATTTTAAGCAACTACAAAAGTGACAATCAACTTGTAATTTCACACGGAATAACGAGCTACATTCGTATTTATATTCAAAAACAGGAGGTAGCCCAGCTGATGAACAAGTTTTACACACAGAAATCAAATCAAATTCTTAGGGAAAATCGTATGCACCCAAGTGCAAAGCTCTATAAATGTCGTATCTGCCCAAGTCACGTGGAGCTCTCCCTTTACTTTCTCACAAAACATTTAGCAACCAATCACAATTTAAGGAATCTCTTAAAATGTTCATTTCAAGGATGTGAATTTTCTACATGGGTCCTGTACTTTCTCAAAACCCATTTGATCCGCGTGCACCAACAACTCCCGTTTCATTGCTCTGTGTGTCCCAAAAAATGTAAAACTCACTCCGGTCTACAAGTCCATATGCTAAGCCACGCTCCAGTGGATTCGAAAAAATGCATCTGTACACGTCCCAACTGTGCGTATGCAAGTTTGTACGCGAAAAGTTTTAAGATCATTTACAAAGACACGACCTGGAGCTCAAGTACAAATGTCCACATTGCAGTTGGAGAACAAAATACGAAGCAAGCATACTGGTGCATGTAGAGAAAACTAATGGAAATTCAATCAAAGCCAAATTATTTACGTGTCCTCAAGATGACTGTAATTTTTCAGCTGACAAATTGTCCAAGGTAAAACAACACTCTTGTATTCACTTGAATCACAAGCCATTTAAGTGCTACCTATGAAATTTTTCTACTAAACATCAAAACAGCATACGGATCCATTTGGTGGTGCATTCAGGTCTCAAGCCGTTTGAGTGTAACTTGTGTGGGAAAAAAATGCGGACAAATACCCATCTACAGGATCATATAAGAAGGCATCTTGGAGAAAAACCATTTAAGTGCCCAGAGTTGGAATGTTCTTTTGTGGCAGCAACACAAGGTGAAATAAAATCGCATGCTAGTTTCTATCATTTAAAAGATGGCGCCTTTAAAGTAAAAAGCTTCAAGTGTCCACTTTGTGCTAAAGAATTCCACCGAAAAAAGAATTTGTCCGCTAATATTAAGACACACACGTTCGAAAAACCATTCAGCTGTACATTCTGCTTTCGAGATTTTAGAACGACGAGCTCAAAGAGCAGTCACAAGAGGCGCTGTGGGAAACGTCGAGACGGAACCAAAATTAGACCGTATAGCTGTAAGTTTTGTGAGAAAACATTTAGCGCAACACAGGAAAAAACCGTTCATGAAAGGACATGCAAATTCAGACCAGAATCATCCAACCATTTAAATGTCCTGTTGATGGGTGCAGTTTTGCAGCATCGCAGAAATCCAACCTCAAACATCATATCAAAAGACTTCATTATTAAAATCCTAGGGAGTTAGACACAACTAATTATGTAAGGTATGCCTAATTAGGAATTTTTGTAGGTAATTGCAAACAAAATGTACGAATTAAAAAAAATTATTCCGGAAGTTAGCAAAAGTAACGTTACACTATTTAAAGGTATGCAAAGAAAATTTTTTGCAATTTTTGAAAATATGTAATACAAATATTTAATATTTTTTAAAAATTTGTTAGAACAGTTTTGGAATTTCAAGAAAGTGTAAATACAATATTTTATATCATTGTTAGCATTGTTTATGCATTTGAAAATTTTATTCAAAAAAATGTAATTTATAACATAATGTAATTTAATTCTTTGTCAAATTGTGTTTTACAAAATCAGAACACTTTTTAATGACACATTACATAATTAAATTTTCGTTTACCTATAATTATGTTTTTAGCTCTTCACATTATTTAGCACGTAAATTATAAATAATTGCATGTTCATACGGTTTGTTTCGTGTATACTGTTTTCGTGTGACCAGTTAGTTGTAAGTGTGGCAAGAACTCAAAACATAGTATGTAACCGTACCCACTTAAAAACCATTAACAAGCGCAACATTGAAAATTCGTCATTCGGGTCATTCCCCATATTGAGAACGAGAACGACAAAAATACAAACAATATCATCGTGACATTTAAACTATTAAATAACTTTCAACTTTACTCTCACAGTTTGATATTTTTTAAAAACATGTTAATAGAACATTTTACACTTTTCAAAAAGGAGTCAATGGAACAGTTTTAAATTTCAAAAAACATATAAATACAACATGCTACATTTTTTTTAAACATGAAATTAGAACATTTTGCACCTTTTAAAAAGCGTGAAATTAGAGAATTTTGCACATTTCGAAAAACATCAAATTAGAACATTTTGCACATTTTTCTTAAAAATGGAATTAAAACATTTTGCACCTTTTAAAAACCGTGAAATTAGAAAATTTTGCACATTTTCAAAAACATTGAATTAGAAAATTTTGCACATTTAAAAAAAAGAATTAGAACATTTTGCATCTTTTCAAAAACATTGAATTAGAACATTTTGCATCTTTTCAAAAACATTGAATTAGAAAATTTTGCTCCTTTTCAAAAACACGTAAATAGGACATTTTAAGTTATTTAAAAACTCCTAATTACTGGTTTTATGTTATATTGACAAGGACAAGTCGCTTCTCAATTGGCACGGCATCACCTACCAACTTCAAGTCCATAACTCCTGAAACTTCAAACAACAGCTACAGCATCAACAACACTAAAAAGACAGTAAAAAAAATTTAAATTACAATTAAAACCAAAACTAAAATACCACGACAATAAAAAATGGAGTGCGGGGCAGAAATTAATTGATAGCAAGTTTCAAAAAGATAACGACTATTTGATTTCAAACGGGATTACAAGCCACATTCGCATTTTTTTCCTTAGGCAAAAAGCAGCCCAACTGTTGAATAAATTTGACCCTGGAAACTCAAGCAAACCTTGTTGCACAAAACGTGCGGACTCCAAACGAATCGTGTACAAATGTCCTATCTGCCCTCTGGGACACGTGGAACTCTCAACTGACTTCATAAGAAATCATATAACATCAAAACACAGTGCAGCGAGCTCTTGAAATGTTCAATTTCAAAATGTGACTTTTCCACTTGGGTCCCGCACGTTTTCAAAAACCATTTGTTCCGCGTTCACCAACAACTTCTATTTTATTGCACTAAATGTCAACAAAAATGCAGAACGGCATCAAACCTATATGTCCACATACTCCGCCACACGGCAGCAGCAAAATCCAAAAAACACATCTGTCCACGTCCACGTCCCAAAATTTCAAAATGCACAATTTTGAGACATTACTATTTATTGGGTTATTAAGTCAATTTATTATTACATGTTTGCAACTATTTTTCTTATGTTTGAAATTTTTTTAACATAATATGCCAATACTGTAAAGTTCGTTTAAAAGGGATTCCGCAAGACCGACTAAATCTGTCCCTTATAACCGAATTCCCTTTTAACCATTTAAGGGATTTCCCTTTTAAGCGGTTATTATATTTAAAAAAATTCAGATTTTATTCTTCGTAAAAGGGTAAGTTATTTACAACGTAGTCCGTGGACAGTTATTTAGATTCAAAAAAGTCAGTTAATTCAGTTTGTTTAGATTAAATTTGATTTTGATGTTGACGTACACATAAACTTAAATTATAAACCCGTCTCTTTTATTATTTCAATTTGTTTGTGGGTTTTTAACTTTTGCACGATTTCGTATTTTTTTTCCGTACTTAACGAGTTTCTTTTCCGCTTCAACATCATGCCTAGCCAACTCAGGAGAGCTGAAACCAGTACAGGTAAGAGTCAAAGTCAAAAGTACAACTAACAACCGACAGCCAAAAAAGCTTTATAAACTATAAATACGACGACCTACTTAGATAATGTAAATGTTCAGATAAGAGATAAAATGAGTGCAGTTTAGTATTCAAAAAAAGTAGTGCTTCACTTGTTCGGCTCTGTATGATTTGTCTGTCTGTCTGTTATCACTACTATTTTTCGTCAAAAATCCCTTTTAAGTGACCAAAAAAACCAAAACTGGTAAAAAAAGTCCCTTTTAACCGGATAATCCCTTTTAGCGGTTCCCTTATAACCGGGCAATTTTAACATTGAATCATAGCCTGGCCAACTAAAAACTTCAAATCTGTCCCGTTTAGGCGGTTTTCCGTTTTAACAGAATCCCTTTTAAACGAACTTTACTGTAATATTAATACGTTTTTGTAGAGTGGACAACAAAAGTTTTAAATTTTTTAGGCCTTGTAAAATATGCGCAAAATGTATTCTACTTAAAATTTGAAATGACACGTATCGGATTTAGGAATTTAAATTTGAGCTATTAAAATTGTAAATTACGTGAGATGTTTACAAAAAACATCAATTACCTAATATTAACTATTACATTACAACATTCATTTCATTTCATTAATTCATTATTAGCTTCTTGCTTCACTCGCGTCGAAGAATGGTAAAGCAGCAGCAAGCCTTGCTTCTTTTTCTCCCGCTCCTATTTTGCTTATTTGTATGTTAGAATTGGAAGGAAAAGAAAAGGAAAACAACAGTGAGAATTCTTTCCATTTGGCACTCTACACTACAAGGGGTCAGACATAAATGGCTTCAGTCATGTTGAGGGTGGATAACTCGGTAGTAGATGGCACCCCATGTAAATGCAAGCCTTAAACTCAATACTTAAGAGGTGGACAAGATAAAGGTGGGTGAGCCCAAAAACTTAAAAAAATGTAGGAAACGTCATTTACGTCTGGCCCCCAACCTCACTTGGCTAAATCTACCTTCAACGGCCAATCTTTTACTTCTAGGAATGTACAACTTACTTACAACATCTGCTTCTTTTCAAATAGAACTATATTCTATTTTCCAGCCCCGGCTCCGCATTCCACTCACACAGATAGACACAATGCCATGACAATGGCAATCTGCAAATCCCAATATTTAAAACTATTAGTGTAAAAACTTAATTAAATTAAATTCTACAAGATTTCGCGGTTTGATTAATGTATACTTTCTTTGTGTTAGCAGTTAGTGTGGCAAGATATTAATACATAACGAAAAAAAAATCAACATTCAAAATTGGCCATTCTCCATTCAGAACTTTGTACTAAAAGAATAAAATAATCCACGTATAATATCGTGACAACGAAAGCATTCCATTTACTTTACACATCCCAAATAAATCGTCAGTGAATTGAAGCATTGAAACGACGCATTTTCATATTTGTAGAAAAACATACTACACAAAAAATTAAAATCCAATGATCCCAATATCATGTAGCTAAATTAAAAATATTAGAAACAATTTGGGAACCTTTCATAATTACCATGTAAGTAAAACAGTATGATATTTTTCACAACATGTAAATATCGAGCATTTTACACTTTTCAAAAACAAGTAATAAATAGACAGGATTATTGCAACTTTCACAAACGTATTTTAACTTTTAAATTTTTTACTCTTCAAAAACATGTTAATGGAACGGTTTTGAATGTCAAAACACATGTATAAAACTAATAAATAAAATAGTTAAGTTTCTAAATTGCAAAAACATTTATATAACCAGTCAGTCCGTCAGTGGACAATATTTAGATTTAAATACCTACTCTAGTATTTCAAGTACGACTTTAAAGTATTTTTTACATCGGAACGATGACGACTTTGTGACTTAATTTTCATGCCAATAATGTAACTTGGACAAACAGCTCACTAATTAACCCACTGGTTCAAGAGGATGCAGCTGTATCTGCACCCAGTGCTCAGTATTTACTAATAAATATTGGGCATTTAAAACTAATTCCTTGGTGTTTAAAAAAGTAAATTAAGGTATTTACTTAAGCACATTTAACTACTATAGGTATTTACAACATTATGTACTTTTTAAAAACATGTTAGTTACAACATTAGGGACTTTTGAAAAACATTTTATTACAGCATTTTGGATTTTTTTTTAAAACGTAACTTTTACATTTTCCACTTTTTTAATACATGTGACAAAACATTTTATGCACCATCAAAAAAGTGTTTATCTCAGTGTCTCTGTTCTTATATTTGTCAGTGCTTTTTTTAATCCTACGCTAATTTGTTAACATGTGTGTGTCATTTTGACTTTTTACAAGCAGTGACTAATTAATTAATCATTGTGTACTTTTTTGAAGTGATGGACAAGGACAAGTCGCTCCTCGATTCCCACGGCATCGCCTACCAACTCAAAGTCCAACTCCTGAAATTTCCAACAACATCACTAACACAGAGACTCTCCAAAAAATGTACATCACAATTAAAACCAAATTGCAACGACAATAAAAAACGGGACGCGCCTGGCGAAGGAATTGATAGCAAATACCAAAGTGATCAGGAACATTTGATTTCAAACGGGATTACAAGCCACATTCGCATTTCTGTTCAGAGACAGGATTTAAGTGAGTTGCTGAAAAATAAATTTGACTGTGTAAACTCAAGGGAGCCCCCGTCTCGATCAGTGAGAAAGGCGTTCAAATGTCCTATCTGCACACATCACTTAGAACTCTCAATTGACTTCTTAAGAAATCATTTAATAGCCAATCACAGATCAACAAAGCTTTTCAAATGTTCCTTTTTTAAATGTGACTTTTCTACTTGGTTCCCGCATTTTTTCGAGAAACATTTTGCCTGTGTCCACCAACAACTCCCGTTCCATTGCTCTGTATGTCCTGAGAAATCTAAAAATATCTCCGCTTTACAGGTTCACATGGCGCTCAGTCACTCGTCTGGACTTCAAGTTCAACTTATGAGACTTCCAGCATCAGCAATTTTCTCATCATCAACAAAAACAAACGGACATTCAGAAAATTGGGAATCAGAGTCAGAAACAGAATCCCGGAAAAATAATCTTCAAGTAGAAGATGAAGTTGACCGCCAATACGAAAGTGGCCAGGAACTATAGATGTCTAACGGAGAAATGAGCCACATTCGCATTCATTCTGTAAGAGAGGAAGTGGACCAGCTGCTGAATAAATTCCAAAATGAAACTTCAAGGACATCTTCCTATGAAAAACTTGTAGATGGAAGTAAGACTAAAGTGTACCAATGTCCTATATGCCCACGTCATGTGGAGCTCTCAATTGGCTTCTTAAGAAATCATCCGGGATCCAAACACTGGGCGAGATTCTAAAAACGTTTTATATCCAAAGATTTTAAATTTTATTAACGTTTCTACAATTATGATTCTAATAAAAAATTTGAATTAAAACCATTCAAAAATTAGAAAAGCAGAACAAAAGCATATCATGAAATATATTTACATTTTGTGATATTTTATTCAAAGTCTTGTGCATAATTATTTACGTTACGCGGAATTGTAGGTATGTTTTGTGATCTCCAGAAAAATAATTAAAAAGTAATTTCTACGTTTTAGAAAATTCAAAAAATTTTAAATTTCAAGAAATATATAGTATTGATGTTTATTTAATATATTTGGGATTTTTCCAAAATTAATATTTGAGCAAAACATTTTTCGAATTTTCCAAAACGTAGAAACAACTTTTATATATTACATATTGCATCTATGTATAAGTACTTGTCAAAAAAACTACATATTGCCATGTTTCTGCAATAAAAATTCACAAAATCTTGTGATACTAGGTATATAGTATAGTAATAAATATTGTTTAAAGACTAGTAATGTAGTGCAGTTCTTAGTGCTAAGTGCGTAGCTTACTTGTATATGACAGAAGAAAAATGAAGCAGCAGCAATCCTGGCTTTGTATTTTCATGCTCCAATTTTGCTTATTTTTCTGCTAGAATTGGAAGGAAAAGGAAAGGAGAAGCAGCAGTGAAAATCATTATCATTCGGCACTCTGCCCAACCGGGGGTCAAACCCGAACGACGTCAGTCCCATGAAGGGTAAGTAACTCGCAAAATTAACATCATGCATTAAAGATAAGCCATGTTTACGCATTTCTCAAGATCATGACAAGTTGTGGGTGGGTGAGCCCAGACATTTGGTAAATTTTTGTAACGTCATGGACGTCTGGCCCCTCAACCTTATTTAAGTAATTATAATTACCTTCAACGGCCAATATTTTGCCTCTGTTCAGCAGTGTACAACTAAAAACATTTGCTCCGGCTCCGGCTCAATTCAATCCTCATTCATTTCACACACATTATTGAACCTCCACCCAGATCGTCAATTTTGTATTTTAGTTTTGTTTAAGTTTTGTCAGATAAAAATCAGTGGCTTATTTTGTACAGTTACAAACGGCTGAAAGTAATTATTACAAGGAAGTTTTTGCAAAAATTAAAACAATCGTACACCATAATAGTTACATTACTACCAGGGCAAATCAGATTGCAAAATTTTGGGCATTTTAAATGTAATCTGCGAATCCTAATCTAATTAGCTATTAGTGTAACTCAATTCAAAATTAAATTTGACGATAGTTGTTAGGTGAGCTAATACGATTTATTTTTTGGTACTGTTTTGGTGTAAGCAACTGTAGTTAGTGTGACAAGAAAACAACAAATACCATTTCAAAAAAGTAAACTGAAAAAAAGTGATTTTTCACAATTAAAAAAAATTCTTTTCTATAATTATCTTACCATATACGTAACTAGTTAAACTAGTGAATCATAAAGAAGGACAAGGACAAGGCACTTCTTGAGTTCCACGGCATTGCCTGTAAACTTAAATTGAAAAAACTCTCCAACCTGTCAGCAACCGTAGCAACCACCACAAAAGGAACCAGAGTACCAATCATAACACAAGAAAGAAAATTGAACTCGCAGTTAAAACCAAATGGCAATATTTTGATCAGTGCCCCACAACAGACAACAACAACAACGGAAAAAATAAATTTCAAGGGAAGTGCGATAAAATCAATACTAAATACAAAAGTGACAGCGAACTTTTATGTTTAAACGGAATAACGAGCCACATTCACATTTGTATTGTGAAACAGAAAGTACCAGAGCAGCAGCTGGTGAATAAATTCAACTCTAAACCATCCAACGAGATCTTGAGTAAAAACCGCACGCGCCTAGTTAGAGAGCAGCTGTATTACAAATGTCCCATTTGCCCAAGTTACGTAGATCTCTCCTCAGTCTCCGACGAATTAATACATGTCGCAGCCAGTCACAAGTCAAACAATGTCTTAGAGTGTTCATTTCCTAAATGTGACTTTTCTACTTGGGTCCCGCACTTTCTGAAAAACCATTTGGCTAGTGTTCAACAACAACCACCGTTTCACTGTGCTGTGTGCGTCCGAAAATTTGTTCATTCAATTCACTGCAGGACCATGTACGAAAACATCTTGGAGAAAAACCCTTTAAGTGTCCAGAGTCAGAATGTGATTTTGTGGCAGTATCAAGGTCAGTAACAAAGTCGCACTTCAATCGTTGTCATTTAAAGGAAGGCGAAAGAAACATAAAACGCTTTTATTGTCCACTTTGTGAAAAACAGTTTATTACAACATTTAGTTTGGCTTTCCATGCTCAAACCCACGCTCTCGTCAAGCCGTTTAGCTGCTAATTTTGCTGCAAATGATTTGGGACGAACGGCTTAAACAAAAGTCATAAAAAATGCTACAAAAAGCGTCCAGACGGAATTTAAATCAAACTTTTTAAGTGCAAGTTTTGTGAAAAACGGTTTGGTTTTACTTCTGCAAAATTATTCCATGTGATGACATGCAAATCCTGACCCGATGACAGGAAAATACGACCACTTAAATGTCCTGTGAATGGATGCAATTTTGCTTTCATGACTTAGTGCGGTCCTCAGTGGCATTCCAACAAGCATCACAAAAAATATTTCTATACAATATTTAGAGTACTGCATAATATAGCAGACGAATGTGTAAAATGTAAATGAAGTGATCAAAAAAAGTTTAACATGGTCTATTTACGTGTTTTATATGTGTTATATCACAGTGTTCTACTTAATTTCTTTATTGTCATTTTACTTTAACATTTTTGGCGATATGAAATTTTGCTTCTAGCTAAAAACTAAAAATTGATATGGTTTATTCATGAAAAAATAAATCTTGTAATTGTCTGCTGCTTATTTTTCTAGATCCTGGACCCAGGAATGTTCCAGAAATGTTTGTTTTTATTGCAATTCCATTAAAACGTTTTCACATCTCTCCAAGTATGTACATAACACTTGTCGATAATAATTTTCAAAATTTGTACTGTTGCACTAGTTGTAATTTAAAAATTATGTCTACTCCAATCTTTTTTAAAACAAAATAAAAAAATGGGAATGTTTGAAAATCCTGAGAGAGAGAGAAATAAATTTATTTATTAACAAATTCACTGACATGCATTCATGTTTGCCCTGTTGGACACAGTATACTGGA